>JAPYZA010000938.1:0-25107 GCA_030522685.1 Eupelmus azureus | reverse complement strand
CCCCTCACCTCACCCCAAAAAAAAATCCCACCTCTCCCCCCCCCCCCCCCCCCAAAAAAAAAATCAAACAAACCTGCGGAGTTAATCGAAAATTGATGCCAACCCGATATTTCTCGCGCGCGCGCACGTGTGTATTATCATCGACAGAAGCGCTGTACCTCCGTGAATTTCGCGAAAAGATATTAAGACGCTCCGACGGTGGTCCGACGGGGGCAATCATCGGCCACACGAAAGCGAGAAGAGCAAAATGAAAAGAAAAAGAATAACAAAACGGCCAGATCTCACGTACGCATGAGCTGTAAGCGCGGCCGGCAGACGCGATTAGAAACTTTATCGCCGGATATGCCAGGGCGCCCACGTGGATTTCGGCTCGGCGCGCTTTTGAGGTCAAGTGTATACAATGGGCGCGTTTTGCGATTTCGCGCGCGTATATATTTAGACTGGCGGCCGCTCGTTTTTCGTTCTGGATAATTCGTAATTGGACACCGGGAATTGTGTCATCGGTCAGCGGGCGTAATTTAAGAATTTATGCGTCATTCTTATCTCTAAATATTAGCCAAACATTGAATGATTTATCGATTTTATTTTTCGCTGTCGTTTGCAATAACTCGAGCTACAGTTCAAAGTAGGATAAGTAGTTTTCGAATCTCGTAACCCGACTCTGATCTATATAATTAAGAAGATTGCAAAATAGACAAGGCAGAAACCGCAGGATATTAAAAAGAGAACAGCCTCGATCCTCTCGAACTTTCGAACAACGCAGCCGACTGACCGTTACACTTCTTTTAATTTGTATACACACATCATAGCGTTCCAGACATCGGGTACACGCGTCGCCCCGTTCACCGCAGAAATCCGGTCGCCGAGTCTTAGGCTGTATGCGCGAGCGAAGCCAAGACGCATAAATGTGCATTTCATAGCCGCGCGTGCGCTACTGCCGCAAGTGCTGTGTTAGTTTTAAGCGTCGTCTTGACGCGCCACGAAAACCGAGAATTATCAGTGAAGGAAAAAAGTAAGAGAGGAAAAGTTGGAGTTTCATGGATTTGTTAAGAACAAAATGGGAGTACGATGACAGGGAAAAAAAAGAGAGAATAAAGGTAAAAAGCTTGAGCGAGAGATTTATTGATTGATTTACCTAATGGTATAAAAATTGGAGACGTGAAATTTATTTGAAAAGCTTGGTTTAATTGAAGTAGATGGCGAGAATGCAGGAGATTGAGATAAACTTTAGCGAAATTCTATACTATTATATTTTTTATAACACAATTTTTTGTTTAACGTTATTTTGAGGTACAATATACGCCACAGAAATTTCACCTGTTATTTTTGGGAACGCCGTTTATTTAAAAGTCCCTTCGATTTATCACAATTTACTTTGATTAAACTAACCAAACTAAACGATCAACGGACGCAATCACTCGATTTTCTACAAAATAATATCTTTTTATGTAACAGTCATCGCAAACAAAGAATCCGAAATTCTCTGCATTCTTTTCATCCCGTGGCAATTCAATTTCGAGACAACAAAAAACATAACCTTCCACTGCTCCTCAAGCGCCATATCAAACTCCCATTTCCCACACCGACAAAAATTCCAATATCCAGGGCACATTGTTTTTTAGCCTCGCAAAAAACCAATCAAAAATGAAAAAGAAAAAAAATGAAAACAAGCGCAGGCGCTCAAAAAAAAAAAAAATGAAGACAGCTATATGCGCCGAAGCCCCAGAGAACTCGACTCTCGCGGTTCTGCAGCGGCGGCCGCAGACGTCTCGACCCATTTTCGTTTAGTGCTCTGCCTCGCTCGTATGTCCCAGACGCGCGCGCGAGCGGCCGCCGTACAAAAATATGTGTGCTGCTGGCCCTTTGACGCGCTCACGCCCCTTCGCTTTTGCTTTTAGTACGGTGTTGTTATTTTTTTTTTCATTTTTTTTTATTTTTGCGCCTCGTGAAAGCGCGTGGGATATGGTGTGCGAAGCGCACCGTTGTTTCTTCGGTGAACGCTCGCGGATCTCGTTTGTGGGATGTTTTTTGTCTCGGCGAGCAGACGGAGTTGGTGCTGGTTCTTAGCGCGGGGTTTTGCGTGCTTTGAGAATTGCACTGTTATTGGGGAGTGACGATTGTTGTTTGATTTAATGAAGGTTTTAATGATGTTGTTGCACTGGTTTTTGTTTAAGGAAACCCTAGTAGAAATTCATCTATTTTAAATATTTATAGGTTGAAAAATAGCATTGAATCCATTTTTACATAGGGATCAATTAGTCATTGAATGGAGTAATTTCTTCTAGAGAATTATATAGAACCTATTGGTATTATATAGAAAATTTTTATTGATATTATTCTGAACAAAGTGCTAAAAGGCTAAGAAGCATAAATGTTTTTTAAGGAATATGTAAATTTTTTCTAATGAAAATATATAAAAAAAAAATATTAAAAGCAAAAAATTTAATAGATACATTGTAAAATCTACATTCTTCCCCAATATCATACAATGTTTACACCCTCCAAAATACGGTATTAATTATCACAATATTTCAAACATTTAATCACAAAAATGCGATTAGACACACAACCATTAAAACTAATATCCAACAACTTCCCAAGATCATCCTTCAAAGCGCCTCCATCTCAACCATTCTCAAATCAAAGCCGCGCCGCCCAGCAAGAAGAGCTCATCTACCCAAAACGTCTACCCTCGACAAACATCCGTACTTCCAGCTCCTCTTATAAACTGATTTATCCCCCTAATCTGCATAATTCGCCTGCTATCCTCGGCAAACTGGAAAACGAATCTCGCAAGAAGCGCGCGCGACATCTCCCCCATGCGCGCGTGTGCCTCCTACTTCAACTCGAAAATCAATTAGCATCGCTAACGAGCGGGTAATGCGTCTTCGCGCCTCCGCTTCTTTTTTGCGCCGGCTTTTGCACACTTCGGACGTCGACCTTGCGCGAAAGGAGCTCGGCTGGCAAAAAAGGAAGGCCTCACGCGGCGCGCGATTAGACGGCTATGTATGTGTGGGTGTCGTAAAGGCAGCCGCACGCGCAGTTGAGGAGCGATGACATAACGCTAGGCTAGGCGCAAGCTTCAGGGTTAAGAGGAAATCGCGCGCGACTTGCATTAGTGGAGCGTTGAGGTACCGTTTTGGTGCGTTTGTTTGTTTTGCCTGCGGGTGGGCTTGAGCGAGCGCGTGCTGGCTCATGGGTTTTCACGGTGAGCGATTGTTGTGAAAGTATTGTTGGCAGCGTTTTTATGGGCTGGTTTAGTAGGCTGTTTGTAAACAAAGTACGTGCGAGCGGTGCACTCGGAGGACTGGAATGAGTTTTTTTTTGTGTAAGGTTGGAATGAGAATGAAATTGTTAAGTTAAGTGTGTGTTTTAGTGTTATATTTGTTTTTTGGATTTTTAAAGTCAAGAATAGTATTAAAATAATGAGTTTTTACTTGTACAATCCTTTGGCGTTCACAAAGTAATTTGTCTTTGGAATAGTTGAAAACTAAAAAAGGAATAACTATTTTATCTCTTTATAATGCACATTTAAAGTTTTCGATTAAATTACATTAATCAAAAATGTGCAAGTGATATAGTAACAAGATATAACTCATCTAAAATTTTTGCATTGTTAAGTCACTTTTCAAAACTTATAATTAAGTATCTCAAGTGAAAGGTACCATATGTGCTAAATATGAATCTCGAATCCCACCTTTTGCGATCATAAATTCTGACAACGTCTCAATTACTTCTCAATTCACCATCCACTTTTCTTAATATCACGATCAAACCACAAAATCACAAACTCGAATTAAATAATCAATTCAACCCTAAAAGGCTATAAACGCATAATTTCGCATAAATTCAGCTCGCGTACATCTGCAAACCACGAAGCGACTCGTTCGACTTTATTTTGCAATCTGGCGCGTGCATGAAGGAGAAAAGAAAGAGAGACAGCTAGAAAGCTTCGCACGTGCATCGAAAATCCGCGCGACTGCCACGTTTCGTGGAAACAATATCTCCGCTATGCTATTTTCGCAGTTTACGCAGGTCTCGCACGTACGCCGATATTTCCGTGTCACGGCTATGAGTAGCTTGCCGCTATAGCGGAGAGATAAAAAAAACCAGGAATTCTTTGCGCCTAATAAATATTTTGTCGAGAAGCGCGAGTCGTCCGTAAAATTTCGCTGACGGGCCGGACAAACATACTTTCCCGGACTTATTGAGATGTAAATAATCGCGAAAGCTGGACCTTTTTGCACGCCGTTCGCACAGGGAACATTGCTTCGTTCAAAAATGATATATTGTACAATAATTAACGTTTATTATCAGCGATAAATAATTCTTTAAAATTTATCTCGCCCCGGCACTAATTTATACTCTCTCCCACCTTGAAAAATTGCGTGCGCTCGCCTCAAAAACAAACCAATCCCACGGCCATCAAAGCGACGCTCGCGAAATTTAAAAATGCCCCCGCCAACGCGTGGGGGGACAAAGGGTAAAAAAAGAAAAAAAATCCGCGGAGCGAGAGTGAGAGTAATTCGAGTCCTTAGCGGTCGGCACGTCTGGAGGCCTTCACGCACGAGAAGGGCTCGCTTGCGTAGGACGACGGCGCGGGAGAGAAAAGATGCAGCGCTTGCAGGCTGGCTCGCCGGGAGAGGAGGAGGAAATGGCGGGAACCCGCGTCACGTGCTCTAGAGAAAGAGACGTTGGTCTCTCTTTTATTCGCAGCCGAGCTTTTTGCTCGATCGCTTTCTTCTGCGCTGTCTGGGCTGCTTTTTTTTCCTCTTCTTTTTGCGCTCTAGTCTAGCGGAGACTGGTGAGGATTAGATGAGAGTGGGATGGTGGGATCTTAATTTGAAGATGTCAAGTTTTAGGGTGATAGGAGTTTAATGATCACTGGACAAGTTATTGTTTACAGTTTTGATCCAACGAGCTTCTGCTTTTACTCAAAAATAAACATCTCGACAGGCCCAATTTCCCTACGCAAAATGCAGTCTTCTGTTAACACAAACGGCGCTCTCCCCGGTCTTTTTGAGCTCGGCGATTTCCTGGGCTCTCGCGCGGCGTGCTCGTTACACACCTTCACACCTCCCCCTTGCTTGTCGTCGGGACATTTTGAAGCCGCCTAAAAGGCGCAGAGAGCGAGAGAGAGACGAGCTCGGGCTCTCGGCGGTTGCATAATAAAGAAAACGGCCGGCGCGGGGGCCGACCGCGAAACACGAGAAGCTCATTGTTTCCCTCTCTCTCTCTCTCTCTTTCCCTCTGTCTCTTTCTCGGCCTCTCTTGTGTGCATGATCGAAGGGATTTGTTCTTCACAGCTTTGTCTCCCCACTACTCCCGCTCGGTCTCTTGCTTTCTCGCTCTTTCTCGTATGCGCGAAATTTGCCAGAGGGGGGAAAGACACGACGCTCGAGTGTCAACAGAGAGAAAGAGCGGTTTATTTTTCGAGCGTTGGGTTTTGCTGAAAATGAGGCTTTTGCGTAAGTAGCCGAGTTTGAGGAGCAGGTGGATTGCGGAGATGTGGAATTTTTTCTTTCTGCTGGATTGCGGAGTTTTATAATAGTTTTAAACGTTCGGCTGGAAAGGAAACGTCTGGGAGTGGATAGTGAGCGTGTGTCTCGCGCGGAGTATCAATCATTGTGAGAGCAAGGTGTATGACAAGCTAACATGAAAGTCCAACCTGCGCGAGATAAGATGAGCTATTTCCAGCAATAAATCTTTGCTTGCGGGTTAAGTGTTTCTGAGAGCATATCGCACATTTGAGATTCACGATGACATAGAAAAGAGCAAGTAATTTTCTCAACTCTTGACGAGCAAATCAAGCCATCATTCTTGTAAAATCGTGGTAATACATAATTTGTTTCTAAAATCTTTTATTCATAACTCCAGCAGTAATAAAGGCCACAAACAGAATTCCCTACGCGAGACTGAAATACATATAAATCAGCTTCGATTTATCAATTCCCGGTGTCCAATAAAAATGACCAAAAACAATAGCACACACCGCAGCAGAAAAAGCGCACCGCGACGAAACCAGAAAAAAAATGCGCAGCTGGGGGAAGCAGCACCCTAAAAAGCGCGCGCACGAGTAGCCGCAAAAGTTGAAAAATCGCCGGCGAAAATTCGATTTTCGCGGAACATGCATCGCGCGCTCGTCGATTCGCATCTGTCGCGCACTTGCGTTCGTCATCGATTCGCACGAGCGGCGACAGCTGTTTTTTCCCCGCCGTCGCCAGCTGTTCTCCCGCCGAGTTCATTTAAATCGAAGCCACGAGGGGAATTTCGCGTTACGGCGCTGTGCGGTGAGTTAAAAAAAAATTATGTATATAAGAAATGCAAATAGAAGCTCGAGGAGGTTTGATGTGGATACAAGAGAGTTGTGCATCTGGGTCAGTTTTGCGAGCGTGCTTTGGTTTTGTTTTGAGGTTTCGAGTAGAATTTTGAGAGGTTTTAAAATTTTTTGTTGTTTACCGTTTAATTTGAAGAGGTTGCGAGTGGATATAATAGTCTTTTGATATAAATAAGCAGACTTTAAATTGGTATACTATATGCACTCATTGTAAAGTATCATCCTTTAAACAGCCTATCTGTTGTTTATTGTTTGAATTCTACCATTCATTTTTATTAATCTTATACGGTAAAAATTCAACTTTATAATAAAACCCAAAAAAAAGACATTTAAAAGCCAACAATGCAAATCCTTACCATTTTCGCCTACTTCCCTCAGCACGCAAAATATTCTTTCTGGCTCGTTTGCCTCACTCTCTCTCTCTCTCTTCTCCCACAACACGCATAGCACTTTCTTCTGGGCTCCCTTCTCCCTTCGAATTCATCGCCATGGCTTCGCGTCCCTTTGTTTCATGCGAGCGTTCCCCTCGCCGGCTTTTCTGCTGCTCCCCTTCGCTGACGTTGCTGCCGCTTCGTTTTCGTTGTTCCTTCGCTCCGCTCTTCCGCTTTTTTTCTCCTCCGCGTGCTACTCCTTCCCTGCGTATACACGCGTTTCAGATAATATAGGCGCTCTGCTCATTCTGTCCGCTCGACGAGCTAGTCAGTTGTTTAGCTCGAGCGGAGCTTACTTGAGTTGTTCTTTATAGTTAAGTGTGCTGTGGTTTTGCAACCTTTTTTTTATCGTTTTATTGATAATGTAATGATTTTGAAAAGTCCCTTAACTGTAATAAAACATATTACTAAAAAATCATTTTGTATATGCCTAAAGAAATCAATTCACGGTCTTCGTCCGCCCATCTCAAAAAACTACCGTAAGCATTAGCTAACAGTTACTTTGTAGGAAAGCAGCAAAAATCTCGACCTCAACTTCTCCATTTCGCCAAAAACGAGCGGAGCCAATTCGCAGCTTCGTCCTTCAACTTTCTCTCAGCTAGGCGCTCTCCGCTTTCGAGTTAACTTCATCTTATTTTCTTTCTATACCTATATGAGAGAGAGAGAGAGAGAGAGAGCCAGGTATATATATGCGCACACACGTGTATATATATACGTATTCGCATGGCAGTGCCAATTTTGCAAACGCGCCTCGGGAATTCGAGGGACGTATGTGCGTGCGCGTCGCGCAGCCTCGTAGGTGATTGGAGACTGATTGGAGGCTTATTGGTTTAGAGCAAGGCTAGCTTGAATAGGGTTGGCTGTGTTGTGTCTCGTTGGGTTTCAAAGTTTTTTTCTTCAAGAGGGGAACTATTTTTTTGTTGACTCAACGCGGTAGAGGTTTGTTTTCCAAGCGTGGTTTATTAAATAATACAGTGGAAAACAAAAATTATTTGCTGACAAATTATATGCTGGGCAAGGGTCAAGAGTGAACATTTTAGAAGGCTACTATGCTAAGAACATTTAAAAATTAAAGCTCGCCACTCAAGTTTCTAATCATGAAGACTCCGCTTGAAGAAACATCGGCTCGACATCGCGTAACAGCGACAAAGTGCAAGAAAACCACTTCTCTCCCTCTCTTTCGACTCTGCTTGAAACAAAACTTCCAACCTTTCTTCACAGCCCCGCGCGCGCGCGCGTGTTTCCACGCCTCGAATCG
The DNA here is from genome assembly GCA_030522685.1 of Eupelmus azureus. Lineage (NCBI taxonomy): Eukaryota > Metazoa > Arthropoda > Insecta > Hymenoptera > Eupelmidae > Eupelmus > Eupelmus azureus. The sequence continues at coordinate 17,081 of JAPYZA010000938.1, read as the reverse complement.
TCTCAGCAGCCAAAGTCGTAAAAAAACTTCAAGAGCTCTCTCAGCGCGCGACAACAAAACGAAAAGCCCGCACCGCAAAAAAAAGAGAATCCCAACAGCGCACTCTATTCGCGGCGCTGCACAAAGGGTCAAAAGTCCCCCTCTCTCTCTTGCAAAACTTGCGCCTCCATTGTGCGACTCCTTCGCTCTCTCGAAATGACGAATGTACGCCGCCCTCGGAAAATAGTTTCCGAAGAGAGCCTCGTAAAAGAGCCAGCGCCGCGTCCATCATACCAAGAGCTCAGGCACGAGCTATATTTCCGTTCGGCGTCGTCGCCGAAGCACCTCGGGGATTATCCTTGGGCTAGCTTTGATAATTTATGCCAAGACTGTAAATCGCGCAAGAGGAGGACCTAGAAACGCGCTCGCACGAGCGAAGGCGCCCAAGCGATTTTATGGACTGCGTTTCTAGGCTGACAAGAGCCTGCTTCTTGGCTGTATGTGTGAACGGGCTGGTTTCGTTTGCGTTGTGGGCTCTATGAGAAGCGGATGGTTGTGTTGGGAGATACTTTGGGCTTTTGTTTTGGTCAAGGCTGTTGTTGTTCAGGTTTTGAATTATGCGTGCCTGGTTGGCTTTCAGTTTTCCATTTTTCCGAGGTGGTTTGTGGGTTGCTTGTTTGTTACGCCATGGACAGTTTTAAAAATGACAAGTGTTTTTGTTCTCTCAAAAAGGCATTGTTTTGTATTTGATCTTTGATTTATTAAATTGTAATATTTGACTTCGTACAGGATTATTTGATGGTTACTCCTAATTGCGACATTTTACGGAAAATGGAGCTGGAATCTGAATTCAACTCCACAAAATGATCCACTACTTATTCAATGACATACAACGTTACCTTCATAACTGCTCCAATCACCACCCAAACAGTGCCTTTAGCTCTAATCTACGCGTAAAAACGTAACCACAGCAAAACTATCACACCACTCTTCGACGTTAAAAAAGCCGTCGCCGCTAAAAAGCGCATTATCTCCCTAACAGAGCGAAAATTCCTCTCTTCAACGCGACACAACAATCCCACCCGACGTATGCGCAAAGCCTCGAATTCATTATGTCAGCCTGCCTCCCGCGCCGCTTTCGAAACATCGTATTCAAACGCTCGGCGAATGAAATTTTCATAAAACCGGCCGGCTCGTGAGTTTAAATGGAAATGCCTACACCCGCAGCTCGCTAATTTCACTCACCTCGGGCTCTACATCGATTCTCCGGCTTTCGCGAGAAATCGACACTTGTCGAAAGCTTTATTATAGGAGCCAGCGCTGAGCCGAGCGGTATGGGAAGTAGCTGGCGGGCTTTGTCGAAGGTTGTTTGAACGCCGGCGCGCAGCCACAGCCGAGCTTGTATATTTTCTCTGGTCTGAAGCGGCCCGCGCGATTTACAATGTTGCGTGCTGAGCGCGTGCTTTTAACGAGGCTACGCCTTGCAACAGCTCGACGATTATCGAAGCGCCGCCGTGGTTGATTTTGTTTCTTTGAGCCGGTTTGTGAATTGCGCGGGATGAGGTTAAAGTTTTTAATGATGGATCATTTTTGTTTTGAGATACTTTAAAGGATATAGTTTCTGATAAGTTAGACGGATATACTGTTCATCTATTTTATCTAAATGAACTTTCGACTATGATTTGAACAAAATTTTATCCGAATCTGCCGTCTTCTACATGTCCTAAAAGAATGCAGGATTAGCGTTCATCACCAAATAAGTAATTATCACCTGCATATCTACTAAACCGAGAAAGTAACAAATACACCTTCTAAAATAATAGAAAAATATTATTTACTACAGCAATCCTTCCAAATGAACACATTTTATCCCAACATCCCCCGTAACAACAATAAATTCTTCACAAGCCCAGAAACTCAAAAGTAGGTTACACATCCTCGAAAAACGCATTCAGCCAGCGGAGCACGCAAAACAAGCCGAGCGCTGAAATTCCGCTTTTTTTTTCACACGCGGACAACAACGGCTCGCGCATCTCTCTATATAGCCGCGCTCGTCGCGCGCGCAATGGTCGCATGCGCGCTCGTACACGTAGATTCTCACACGTATGCGTGCGGGAGCGGAAGCGCGCGCGACGACGACGACCCTTTTTCTTTCACGGCCGGCCGGAACTTTTGCATAATGAAGCGACGCTGCGTCGAGGTGTAAAAAAGATCGCAGGCTGCGTTTGTTTGCAGCTCGCGCGTCCGTCTATTGCTTCTGCGAGTCTGGTCTGGTACGGGAGAGTTGGCGTTTGCTCGTCTGCTTTGGGATGTGGGAGATTTGGATTTGACAGTATGTGGTGGAAGCTGATTGTAGTTGTGCCTTTTGAAACTTAGAATCCAGGATTTTTAAATTAGGACTTTTCTTCAAATGTTTATCTTGCAATCTGACGTATAAGAAGCAAAAAGATTCAATTAAAATATCACTTCGGAATAAATCAAGCGAAAAATATTCTTTCCACTCCGCGGCTGTTTGAACCAATCAAACTACCAAAGTGACTATAAGAAATAACAGTTGAAGTGATGGTTCCAGGCAGCCTCGCCCAACCACCTCCTCCTACTCATCATCAGCCACGAGCCGGCTGATTGCATTTGTATATTGTAAACGATGGGCCCATTGTGCGCCTGCTGCTGCAGCTGCACCTGCGCCAGCCGGCCAGGCACCAGTGCTATTTTGAACGCAGCCGTAACTTCAGCCCCGGGGCTGTGGGTCCCGACTCTTGTACATTAGGAGGAAGTCAAGCGTTTGAAGTCTCGAGTGGCTGCAATCTTTATTGCAGGTTGTATAAGACAGTTGGCGATTTTGAAGCTCGCGGAAGGGAATTGTTGTGCTGGAGGGTCGGGGTAATTTATTTTTTTATTTTCGGGATGATTAACATATTATGGGTAATTGGAAAGGGGGTTTCGTTGAATTGGGCAGATGGTTTGCCATTTTATAATTTGGATTTTTTTTATAATGGTAATGAATTTACGAGCTGGCGGAACTGTGGATAAAAGTGCGTTGTAGCTCTGGTTATCAACGGTAGTTTAATATCTTTGTGTGAATTTTACATGCAAATGAAGGTTGCTAACTTTGTAGATAGGAGTTTTTTTTTCGCAATTTTTATGTTAGTCATAAAAATAATCGGTGCTATGAAAAGTGCATATAGATTAGGTGTTAATTTTTCTTATACTACGCAAACTTTTATTTAGGCTATTAAATTATGTCGTAACGTCTTTTTTGCATTTAAAAACATTTCCTACGAAAAAAATAAATTCATACTCTCCTAAAATTGCAGCTTTAACTAGTAAAATTGCACTCCGAAATCAAATGAAGGTATACCTAATTGAAACCTAACAACCCAACAGGCCAATTTTTTTCAAATACACCGAACTCACGATACTCACGATGCAGCGAATATATCGGCCGACGAAGAATTCCAAGCGCATCGCGTATTAACCTACAAAGTATATTTGTGCCACATGGCGAGCGTGTCTACACTCACACGCTTGCGCATCTCATGCGCTTTCGTTTTGAATTTCAAATAAACGCATTTTGAAAGCAATGTCACTGAGCGATGCCGCTCTTTTTTTCTTCTTTTTTTGTTTACAATGAAAACGTGTCCCTGATGGTAGCCGCAGTCGCGATATTATTCATGTACACACATGCGCCTCTGCACGCCACGGCACGTCCGATGCGGCGTCGAAAAAAACTGACTTTTTCATCTAATACTGTTTAATTGCGAGCGGAAAAATGTGAGTTTTTGTCAATGTTTGTTTTGTCTAAAGTAGAAATTTGTTTTGTGAATAAATAAAAACGGTTTTGATCGGTTATCCATTCGGAGTGGAAAAGATAAAAGTGTGCAATGAATTCTGAATATAGATCCGTGTTGAATTTAAAAACTTTATCGTTTTGACAAAAAAATATGTAAAAAACAAGAATTTATACATTCGAGCTCACTCTACGACCCATACTACAATTTTCATCAAAAACACCCTTATCTCACCCCATCTCAGCCAACTTAATAAACACCATTTTATAAATAACCTTTCTCAGAAAATCCTCTCTCACCGCAACCATCCAAAGATCGATATTTCATTGACAACCTCCACATCTCTCTCACACACGCGCGCGCGCATAAATATTTACACTCAACGTCGGGTTATTTTCCGTACGCTGCAGCCTCGGCTGTAATTCGCCTCCAATTATTTTCCCGGCGCGAGGAAACTCCCGCGTCTCAGCGAAAATGACGGTTTCACCGCGAAATTAGCGAGAAAATGACGCAGCAGCAGCAGCCGCGAAGAGTAAAAGTGAGCTAGCTGGCGCCGTGCGCGCGCCAGCTTACGCGTAACTCGACGTAATCGCGGCTGCAGCGCGCCGGCATTCCTTGGACTATGCGGTCTTTTTCATAATCACGAGCTGGATTATCGGCCTTCGCGTTTGATCGCGTAATGAAAGAGACGCGCTTTTCCGACTGCCAGATGTGAGTGTGTGTGTGTACCGATGGTTTGCAGCGCGTGGTTGAGGCGTAATGAGCGTGAGTTTGTTTTATAAATGCAACGAGGAGGAACAGCTGGAGATTGTGACTACTTTGTTGGAGAGGAATGGCAAGCTGAGGAAAGAAATGAAGATTAATTTGAATTTTTAACGATAATTTAGCGTTATGAATGAGCGTGGAATTGTGTAATAATTATATAAGTCGAGGCAGCTCGTAAAACGAGCGTTTTTATTTTCTATCGACTCTCCTACATTATCTGCTCCTGATGAATTTCAATCGTTATCGTAACTACCGCAAGCGAAGCAATTCTCCTCGGCTACAAAAAAGCTTTAAATTAATAATCCAGCCCCACATACGTCCTTCTCCGCTCGCATATCATTCACTCAACTCGGAGCTCTATTTTTTGCCGAACCGGCTGCGCGAGCACGCGCGACATGCTAATTCCCTCGTGCACGAAACCTTCGCTGTGGAATTCCGTCGTTGTGTTGCCTGTTTGCGCTGGAAAAAAAAGAACGTGTATCTTGCTAGGTATATCTGGCCGGGTAAATCTGCGACGACGCTGACGAATTCATTAATTGCAAAGGAGCCGTTTCGTGACGCGGGCAAGTAGCTTGGGGAGGTGGGAGGGGGAGAAAGAAACGGAGGAGGTGCGTGAAATTACCACAACGTAAACACGGCCAACCCTAGACTTGTTTCGTGTAAAACTGTATGCTCGAGGAGAGCCGAGATTGCCTAGTGAGATCGAGAAACTTTGCGAAGCGTGACGTTTTTTGCGGTGCGGTTTGGTAAGGGGAAGTTTTTGTAATGATGAAAAAAAGCTTTTTGACTGTATTTCTTTGCTTGGATCAAGGTTGAAAGTGAATGGATGATGATCGGATGAGGTATCATAATGAAAAATGATGACTTTTATGTGTAGAAAATCATAAAAAGTAGACGGTTGAATTACGAGATAAAAAAACAGTGTAATGATGGCGCCAACGTCGTATAGTAATTTTTGCTTTAATTTTTGCTATGCCGATAAGGTATAATTTCAGTCTCTGTGGTTATGAAACTGCGCATTTAAAAAAAGTAATACTTGATATACAAGTGATCTGAAAAAGTTCTGGAATGCTATTGCGATAAAAATAAAAACTCTTCTATCTAAATAAAAATTTTAAACTATTTATTACTATTAAAATAAAAGATACATATTCTACAAAAATGCATAATAAACATAAGCCTTTAACACGAAACACCACACAACTCAGCAATAAAAATGTCTCTGTGTACAAATTGATTACGAGCCTCGGCTCGATCTCAAACACAATAAAAGCGCGGGAAAGATATGCGCATTTTTGCGGTATACAACAGAAGATCAGCGCCAGCGAATGCGCGCACGCTTGGCCTAATGGAAGCTCGGCCGAGAATCACGTGTGTGGCAAAGCGCGCCACGCGATCGCATAATAACTAACGGCGAGTGCGCAGAAATGCGGCCGACGTATATACGCGGACGATGAAACCGCGAAAAAAATTAGCTTAATTAAATTTTCAAGCCTACGAGATTGTATTTTTCGGTGCACGTCTCACTTGCCCCGGAGTGGGATTTAAATTTTTTAATTAATGTTGCGTCGCATTGATCAATTATGTTTTTTATTAAAATGAACGGTGTCTGGGTTTTTTTTGTCTTTTGAGATTGCTACTGGTAAAAATGTAATAAAAATTAATATCGCCGTTTTCATTCATACATCCAAATATTTTATGAATTCGTTTAACGAATAAGTAATTCCATCGCATTAGGCAACAAATCCTGGATAAAAAGAATCGCCTAATTTTCCCTTACAAATCCCCCAATTCCTCCATAAAAAAAGACGACCCGAACCAGGCTGAAATCGCCAACAAATAAACTCGATCGGCCGACCAGCTCAAACACAATGAGAGCATAAAGTACATCCATACACAGAACCGTACGTGTACCTGCGCTCGCTCTCGTCGTCGTCGCATGCCTGGAATCGCTTGCGTTCCAGCTCTCGGCGGCCGAATGATAATCGCCGTAATGGACGTTTCTTTTGCGCTCTTTTTTTCTGCGCTAGCGTCGTATCGCAGAGGAGATAAAAGTGGGAAAGTCCAGGGGATATATACACACACGTGGGTGAATGAAAGAGAGAAGGCGCGCAGAAACAGGAAGTGTGGATATGTAAGCGACGGAAGTGTAGGATGTGTAAGTAGAGGTGGCTAATGGGAGGAAAACGGCCTGGTGGCACTGGAAGATCGAAGGTTGCGACAAGTTTTTTTATCTGTGGCGAATGGTGGCTTTTTATGAATTTTTGATGGATTGAAGTTTTGTTTTGTTTTTGAGGTAATCTGAGAAATGGTTTAATGAGATGTGGTTTTGAATAAATTTGAATGTGGATTACGAAATGCAGGATGGAAATTTGAAATTTCATCTCTTTTGCGGGAGGAGTACATGCTTTCAGTTTCGTTTTAATGCATTTCTTGTAATTAAATTGAAGTACTAGATGTTTTATCTTGAATACTAATCAGATATCACATTTCGCTACATGTTCCAATTTAAATTCAAACAGTTTTTGATCATTAAAATTTTGAAAACATTACCATATGTAAAATTTCATCATGTAATGCAATTTTTTGCACGTTTCTCGTGCATAACCATTTTTGTATAACTTATAAATAGAATTCAGCTTCAATTTCAGGTCAATTAAATTATTGAAAATATTACTATCTAAACTAAAACATACTCAAAACCAGAAAAACAACCGCTAAATTATTTCCAAAAAAAACATAGACCTTAAAAACCATCGCGAAAGCCTTGAAAGCGCAAAAACATTTGTCTCCTCCAAAGAAAAGCGCGTCGCAGCCAGTCGCCGCTAAAACGGCTAGTGTCACCTCGCCGTGTCATCCGGCTCGAGGTTACGCCAGAAACTGCATAAACTGTACAGCATGTGGGGCACTCGTACACATACACACAGTCAGAACGGAGAGAGCAAAAAAGAAGCGCTATTACCATTTCATATCGGACGTCGAGCGCTAGTGTGTAATACGGCATCATTATCGTTGCAAGCGACAAGACTTGGCGCCGCTTGTGCGCTTCTTTTTTCCTTTCCCCTCCTATTTACCTGTGCGCTCGCGTTGCCTATATATATATCAACGTACGCGCGCGACGTAAATGCGCCTTGGTGCGCGAGCACTCGGCTGTTTCGTCGTATGTTTACGTTGACGTGCCGAGGCTTTTGTCGTCAGTCTTTTAAAGAGAGCTCCAGTTTGGTTTTGGTCTTTTAATCTATATGCTGTACAGGAAAATGACGCTGATTTTTTAAATTTCTAGTAATACCGATAGCCCGTTAGGAAATAATATTCAGTAGACTTTTTAACGTACTATTTCTTATCTGAAAAGAAAAAAAGCAAAAGAATAATCGATTTCCGAATAGCTCGCCTTACCCCAACCCCAGCACCTCCACCCTCTCCCCTTTAATTAAATCACAATAACATTAGCGCGGCGCGCGAGAACAATCCTACTGAAAGAATTAATCCAGACGGAAATTACGAAGTTCGCGCACTCGTCTCGCTCCGCGCGAATGAAGAAATTGCGCAGTGCATTAAAATCTCCCTCTCCATTTCCACTCTCCGCTCTTTTTTTTCACTCTCCCTCTCTCTTTCTCTGCCGCGCTGCCCTCTTAGCCGGCTGTTCTTCCCGCGCTCTCCAGCTAACGGGCCCCGCAGCGAGCTATATAGCGGCGCGCGGGAGCTCGACCCGACGAAGCAAAGGATCAGGGAAAGATAAACGTTTTAATTCAGCGGCGCAGTGTGCGCGCTAGCCTAGCGCTAGCCTGAGATTTATCGGCGCTCGCTCGGAATTTGTCCCAGCGCGCGAGTGTTGTGAATTATTCAGGGGCTCGTGCCTTTTTTTTCCTTCTCTCTGCGATCTCTCTAGCCCCCGACGCGCTGCCCCGAAGAATAATCAATTGTATAAGTAAAAAAGGTCTGAGTTACGCGCGTGTATAAATGTATGACCCGTTTGCTCGAAGCGCTGACTTAATGCTCGGATTATTGAACGGCGTTTTGATAGCGTAATGGATGCTTTTCTTATTGGCGCTGAGTTTTCGTTTTCAGCGGCATGCCGTCGCTGACGCATTGCTTGTTTTCAGCTGATTCTTTGCAGTTATGAAGGATACGTTAAAAGATCGCTTATCCGCAAAGATAAAGTATCGCTACGTAATATTACACAGAACATCCTATGCATATCATTAAAAGCAAACAGTCAAAGCCTTGTAAAATAAAGAAACAAGAAGAAAACGACTTCTCGGAATCGAAGCCGCGAAGAACGAAATAAAAAAGCAGCATCTTATCCCAGCGCAATTTGTCCCCTATACGCCACGAGCAGGCGCCTAATAATTCCCTCCTCGCTTACCTCTATCGCTTCATTCCTCTTTTCCCCGCGCGCCAGCTCCGCGTCTTTCCGTTTCCCTCGCGGCGACGGCGGCGGCAGCTTACGTAAGACGCTGCACTGTGTACGTATATACGTGTGTGTATATTATGCACGCGGAGGCCGGCGCCTCTGCTGTCCCCAATGATCCCCGGCGCTCGTCCGTCCGCTTGTATATCGCGCGCGCGCGGCTGGTAGTTGTATTGTGCGCGCCGCAGCGCGCCCCGAGGCCGTTAATCTTGTTATATAGGTGGCGTCTTCGAATGGATACGCGCGCACGGTTGAAAGTGCATGGAGTTCCAGGAGAAAAGTTGCCGAGTGTTGGTCGATGGGATGAGAGATTTATTTGTTTGGGGATTGATTGATGATGGCTGGGAGGGATTTGGGTTGAGATTAGCTTGGGTTTTTGGACATGCGCTTTTGAGGATGGTTGGGGGGAGGCCTTTGTTTTTGCGTGGGGGAAACAAGAATATTAAATTTTAGGATGAGCATTTGAAATTGTAAAAGTTAAAATCAGGGATAGGTATTGACTGTTACTATATTGCAAGGATATTACTTTTTGTAGTCAAGAACAGATCAGTCGATTATTCTTTTTTTTTAAGTGATTTATTCAATACCATTACAGTATTTTATTAACATGATGTCAGTTTTATGAATTATATTATGACTGATATTTACGAACGATGAAATTTCCAAATTTAAAATACAGTGTTCAAATAAAATAGAACAAAATACTTCATACTAAAATTCCATAGACATTCCTTAATTTCGCGGGTCACAAACTTCGCGTAGCGAAAAAGCTGTATACATTATCATCAAGAGTACATAAAATGTAGCAGTTTAAAGGCGTGATATGTAAACGGCTTGCGAGTTGGCAGATAAGATCAGTAGCTCGACACTGTAGAATCTGTCTAAGCAGTTTCATTACTCAGACTTTATAAAGCTGCACTACAACATACTTTACTTAATTGCCATACATATTTTTTACCCATTTTACTTGCCTAAACCTGCCGTACTGTCACCCGCAATCACGAAAACTACAGCATCGTCCACTGATCCCCGACTCCTTAATTGATTCATTTCCCATGCACGAAATCAACAGCCGACATATCCCAAGTTCATCACTTTCATCCGCAGAATCTAGTTCCCCCCGAAGCGTCCAACAATTAGAGCGACCCCCGTTCCCGCTAAAAGCCATCAATCTCGGAAAAATCAATTATCCCAATGATTTTCCCCGTGCTGTGCATGCCCACACGCGAGCCAGATCGCATTACCCCAGCCAGCGCCGATCAAAGCCAGTCATTAGCGTCATACACTATACTCGCCCCGAGCTAGCGCGCGCTCGGAGAAAGGCGCGATTCTCGCTTATACATATACGCGCCTAAGCGTATATTTGCATTATCGGTATGCGATAATTGCGGCCGGTCGCCAGTTTCCATGATCGTTTTACGACGGAGCTCTCCAGAGGACACGTATACATACAATACAGATACACACACACTCACTGGACTGCGGAGAAAAAGGAGGACGTTGCACAACGACGCTTCGCTCGACCGAGGAATCATTGTTGCAGCCGATCTTTTTTTTCCTCAGAACAGTTCGTCTTTAACGCGCCAGCCGTCTTTGACGTTGACGCTGGCGATGGGGAAATATTTATACGGTGCATACACGCGCGTTTATCGGGTTTATGCATCTGTGCACTTGCCGCGACTGCTGCCTCAATGACGAAGGGATTGCGCGGCTCTGTCTCTCTCCTGAATACTGAATACGCCGCGCGACGAGCTGACGCAACTTGAGCGACGGAGCATGTGCGGCGAAGGGATTTTTTGAATTCCACTTTGCGTAATTGCCGCTTAATGGACGGAGATAAAGTTAATTATTTCTGTGTCGTGTTTTATCCTTTTAATAATCATCCTGAAGCGAGTGCGCGCCGAGAGCGCGAGCCTCGAGGCTGGATAATCGTTATTTTGTCATTGACGAGGGGATATTTAAGAGTTGACGCCAATTTATTATATATATGCGCAATTTTTATAATGCGCTCTACTTGCGCAAAATTTGAAAAGCTAATGGCGCGAGTGGCGAAACGCACCTGTTGAGAATCGACTGCTAATCACGGGCAGGCTATAGATTGTAAGCGATTTTCGAAATAATTTTATCTAAGTAAACGTTCGATGACAAACCAGTTATCGTCATTCAACCTGCTGTTAAATTAATTCGAATAGATACAGCCAATCCAAAGACAGCACGACGACTCTAGCGTTTAAGTCTAACGTCCCCCATCTCAATTTAAAAACGACCGTTACACCAACAATTAAAAAAAAGAAAGGGTTAAAACGGAAAAGCGCGCGTATAACACAGCTCACACGGGCCTGTTAAAGCCTTCCACAGGTGGTGGGCGCGTGAGCGGGCATGAAGCATGTATAACTCGATATAGCTATAGGTGTGGGGATGAGGTTGGGGGGGGGGGGTCGCTTGTGCGCTTGGAACGCACAATATACACGGGCTTTCGGGTCACGCTGCTGTACTCGCTTAGCTTATCGGGCCGTGTAAGGACGCGCCTTTACGGGGCTCCATTAATAATTATTAGGGTCCTCGGGGCTATTAAGATTGATATTATTACCTGGCGCGCGCTGCCGTTGTTGTACTGGTTTCTGTGTATTTTAGCTCCTGCGAGAGCAAGTGCACACAGGCTGGGGGGCGGCAGCTCCTTTAGGCCAGGAGTCGCGCGCCAGGCGCGATTATCCGATACACGCCGCGGAGATGAGCGAAATTGAAACGAGTTCTGTAGTGTAGGTTCGTTGGCTGTAAATTTAGCGGCGAGCTTGGGAGCTGTGACGAGGCGAATTTGTCGATGAGATAATTTAGTGATGGTTTCGGGATGGTTAGGGTTGTGATGGTAGATAAGGCGGCTTTTCTTTGTTGTTGTACTTTTTATCGTTTGTTTATTTCTTTTTTTGTGGATAAACTGTAAACGGGGAAATATTTGTCATTAATTAATTATTCATCAAATTATTTTATCAAAGTCATTATTTCATAATTCCAAATTTATACACCACCCATTCTCATTAATTATTTTAAAAAATATTTTGGATCTTGACGATACATAACATAAAAGTACGAAGCCTGATACACTTTTATAGGACATATATAAAACATCATTTACTCTACTAGAGGATGTTTACAACTGCACGCACCGTAATACATGTCAATGGCTGCCACAATACGGCACTTTCGCAGCGGGCGGCAGTTTATTTTTAACTTTTTTATATCCACGTATACACATAACTTATTATCGTATTCTTGGAAATAGTAATTAGGCACTAAAAAAGAAGGTCTATACGAGAATAAGTGATTTCCGCTCTGTCAAGTCACGCGAGAGGCTGCTGGAATCCCATGCGCTAACTAAATCCGGAATGCGGGAGAGCCGCCGCTTGTAAACACAGCTACCTAACTCAACTTTCGCTCATAAAGCACTAAATCTGAATTGCATTATTTTTAAATTTATTGCCGGATTGTTCGAAAAACTACATTGCGCCGAGTCATGATTATCAGATAGAAAGCGCACCGGCTCATTGTATCAAAGAAAATTCAAATTCTCACCTGCACTCTTAGCTTCTCGAAAATCCCATATCTAATCTAAGCCATCATGATAAAACCTAATCCAGCCTCTCAATTATACAAAGCGTACCTATAAGCCACATCAAATCCCGCCACTATAGTTCAAAATTTCACGGTTCTTTCAAGATACCATCCGATAATATTCAATCCATCCTCATGTTCATCATCACCATTGCGCGTGCGCCGAGGCGATTTCAGTGAAATCTCGCCGGCAGCGATTCGGCACGAGCGGCAAATCTAGAATTCCCAGCTAGAAAGGCTACCGCCGACGCGCTGGGTTTCGCGGAAATGCGCGAGAACGTCGCTTCGATTTAGACGGGAAATAGACTTTCTCACGAGTCAAATCGAGCAGCGCGAGCGACTTTCCCGAGATTTATGGGGATCCGATAAGGAATAGTTTCTCTCTCTCTCTCTCTCTCTCTCTCTTTCGTTCTCATCTGGCTTGCTCCGCAATCTTTGGCGGCCGAGAATGCCTGTAAATACGCACAAAGCGATCGATCGTAAATCGGCCGTTTGACGGCCTTTTTTCTCTCGCCTCCGTCCCAGCATTCGCCGCTGCTTCCGTTTCGCGTTATGCCGGTAGCGGACTTTTTATTGTTCGCGTGGCTAATAGAGGCCGCGGAGTGCTGTGGCTTTATGCGCTCGAGAGTTTATATCGGATTTTATTTGAGATTAAAGGATAGGGAAATTGGTATTTTTATTTTCAATTAATTTATGTTGAAAGCAAGCCGGGCCGCGCTGCCGAAGTATGCAATATCCGATATTTCGATAAAATGTTTATACTGCCTTTTGGGTAAATTGTAGCGGGAGCTACGGTGGTTATGAGTCTATGGAATTTCCGTTTTCAATCAAACGACTGATTAGTCATTTTACGGTTCACGTTTAATACTTTGTTTTATGATTCTTTTATAATTATTACAACTGCTAGAATCAAAGTAGATGCGTCCATCACAACTAACTGTTCAAAGTCTTTTCATAACTATCCAAAAATCACAGCAATCACGTCCTTCTCAAGCCACCTAACGATCCCCATCGACGCAGAATCACCCTCCACCTTCCTTGCGCCGCACTCCGCCTCATCCAGACTATCGACGTCCCAGGCCGCTTGTTATCCCGCAATCAACTCATTACGATTTCACCTGCTCACCAGCATTAGTGGCGCTCCCGTAATATTCGACGCGGCATTATACATGCGAGTCGTGTGTATACCGCTTGCAGCCATGTTTAGCTTCCCTTGGTCTCTGAGGCGACCAAACTCACTCTCTGCGGAGGTGCTGCGAGGGTTAGCCTCTCGGATAATCGAGTTGACTTTTCATTGGGAATTCCATGCGCCCCAGAGTCGAGGGCGAGCGTTCTGGTAAGCACCTGCGGCCGTACCGATAAGTCGTGTCGATTGTTGGCAAATGGGGGATTATTGGGGTAAATGGACAATCTCTCGTAGTTGTGGGGAAATTGAATACTGATGGTGTTATCTTTTGATGTGTGACCTCACGGTCGATCTTGCTGGTTTTTATTTAGAGATGTTTCGATCTTGTTGCTTTTTAATTAGGGAATGTTTAAGTGGAGCTTGGATGGTACTGGATGAGCTGAATTCATTAGGGTTTATTGGGTTCTTATTGAGGAAATAGGATGGCTACAGCGTGAATGGTTAGCCAATGTGGATGGATTAATTTAAAGCAATAAAGTTCGATCGCTGATTGGATTAGCCACTGTTAGAAGATTAAACTGTTTATTACAATATAAATTTAAAAGAAAGTCGAGTTTTTTATTATGTGGGATAGTATGTAAGGAATAGATCAAATTCAATTTGAAATCAAAGTTTGTAGACTGATACACAAAACACATGTTTACATAGACGTGACTGTCTAATTCAAAATTATACCTTTGATGTATTACACTTGAAATCAATGTACCAACACTCATCAATCAGTCCATGAAATTACCAAACAACACATTGTCAAGCCTGGACGACGAAATTCGCAATGAAGCAACATCTCGCAACGTACCACCGCAGCACCGAGCTGTTAATTGAGCTGCTCAGCTAGGTAACGCGACAAGCACTAACGACACGGGAAAGCCAGCGCGAAATCATCAGCGACACGCCCGATAAAGAATCGCAGCAATTTTTTTATCGATCCTTACCTCTCGCCGTGTCTCTTCTTCCTGTTCGTTATTTTTTTTCCTGCGCGCAGCGACCGCGAGAGAAAAGGTGTCGACAAGCGCGCATGGCTTGATGATTAATGTTACGTGAAAATCGCGGGATGCGTTAGCCGAGGCGCGCTGATCGAGGTCGGCGTAAAAACTAATCAGCCTTTTTCCTCGGCGTGTCAACGCGAGGGAAGGGATCTCGTCGATGGGGAAAGATTCACGGTTTTTTTCTGCAGAATGATATTGTAAAATTATCATAAAAATATTAATTTGTTGAAAATTTTAGTCTATTGGCCTGTGAATCATTTTGATCAATTAGTAGTAGTTTACTATTAATAGCGAATCTTACTGACGGCATTGCTAGACGTGTACGTCAGAATTTCAAAGGAATTCATTCACTCGGTTATGCAAGTTGAGTCATTCGATATTCACTCCAAATCTTGCAATTAGTCATTCCCTCGTCACTCTTCATTCATAATAATTTAGTGTATACTTACGAGTCTCGCGTAACATTTCTTAAAGTAGAATCACGTGGATAACGATTACAATTTTTTTCATAACATACAGAAAGTATTTTGAACAATAACCATAAATTTTCACAATTCATAAATATTTAAAACTACGTCTACGATTTATCAAACACATGAAAGAAAAATCATAAACTTTCGATAATCACAAATAGTTATCATCTAACTCAGAATAAAATCAATTTCTCAGCATTAAAGCACAAATTATCATCTCTCCAATCACCCCCACTCACCTCATCACCATAAACCTATATAAACCTGTCCCAGCGTCTCCTTAAATTACAATTACCACCTCGCACTGCAATAAAATCATCGACCTCGCAACCTCACGCCTCGCGTACACATGCAGCTCATCTCCCGCGCTTTCGCGTCGTCGGAAAGGTGCTCGGCACGCGGTGACACGCGCGGCTATTGCGCAGCGCTGCCGCCGGACTTACGTAACATCACATAATACACGATAACGCTGGGAGTTCGTCCAGCTCTTTTATGTGCCTCGGCGCATTTTTTTGCGCGCGCGCTTTTGAATTTTATGCTATACCTATTCGAGGGAAACAAAGTTTTATTGGCGGGATCGAGCTCGGCTCGCCCGAGCGTTTCAATATTAGAATCAATGCGAACGCTTAGCCTTGTGTGTGTGTGTACACATAATTTCCGCATTCGGCTCTGCTGAGGCGAGATATGCGAGCGCGCTCTATGGAAGACGGATTTCAGGGTAGAGCTATGTTTTGGCGCGGATGCGCGCACGCTGGGAAATCGCTTTTACTTGATTGCATCGAGAATTGCCTGTTTCTGGAGGGAAGAAGTTAGCTCTGCGGGGTGTGTTTACGTTGCTTTAGGCTCGGTTTATGATAGTTTGTGGAATTTAAACCTTGTACCTGCGCATTCCCGTAGCTGGATGTATGCAGAAATATTTGTTTTAAACATCTAACAATTGTGTTCTTTCATTTCAAACATATTTTAACCAAAATTAGATAGAAAAGATTTTTTTAACGATTCTGAGAATTTAAATTGCTAAATGACAGCAGTCAGTTCGATATCGCCAAATCTCGACTTACTTTCGCAGTCGGCTTATTAGAAAATCTTAATCGCAGCTTCGCGCCGAGAGGAGTCAGAGTAAATATTTTCCTTCAGTGGAGCGCACAAGCGCAAAAACTTGTTTTCCAACGTGCGCCTCTTAAGAAGATGATTGTGACCTCCTACTCTGGCTACCCCCGTAGTCGGCCAATTAGTACAAGAAGAACGAAAGAGAAAAGGCTGGAAAAAACACGGGTGAATAAAGGAGAGGAAGAAACACTCGAGGAACTTTAAACGACAAGGGTGTGAGACGCGAGACTAAATGTCCATTATAGAGGCGAAATTCGCGCGCGCATTTGAAATTATTAAAAAAAAAGTTGAGTGAGCTGCTCCGTGTATATATTAATTAAAACATGTATGCTTATTAGGAGGAGAGGGCCGCGTTAAGCTTAAAATTATAATGTCGCGAATTAATAAAGTTGCGCATTTATTGCTGATATTTCCTTGCTAATGAATACGGGGAATAAGTAAAAGTTGCGATTGTATTTTGTGAAAGTCTAATTGGCTTTAAAAGCTTAAATGAGTATATTAGAGAGTTTGAATATATTATCATGAGTGATTTTTTTTCATGCACGAGCTAGTACTGCAATTTGTAGATTTTTAATTACATGAAACATGGAGTTTTTAATTTTTCCCATACAAATTTTTATTTTGTATTCAAAATAAAGCGGGTATTCATACGGTCATAAAATTAAATGTTTATTGCAAAAATGAGCCAAGTTCATTTTTACAAGTTCCGTTGAAAAATTGTATAGTTTATTCTAAACAGTAAAATATAATTTTTTAATTTTACAAAAA
>JAPYZA010000937.1:0-32091 GCA_030522685.1 Eupelmus azureus | reverse complement strand
AAAAAAAAACACCTCGATTAAAAAAGCTTGCATTCGCTTAACTCACAAAGCAACACACAATATCACTTGCATAGCACTGGCAGAAAAACGCTGGAGAAAAAAAAAGTCAGCGAGCGAGATACGCATGCTATCAGCGCGCTACCGAAATGCACGCATTTCAGAAAGACAATAGAGCAGGCCGTTCACGTAGTCTGCGCTTCGAGGGGCGGATAGCGCGTGTCCGCGCGTATCAGCGGAAGAGTATCGAGCCTCTGCTCTGCAATCCGAATCGCCTGGCTCTCGTTCAGCCTTACGATACTGTATATATACTATAAAGAAACTTTAGCTGTGGATTTCCTCGTTTCGGGCGGAAAGACAGCGGATAAGAGGAAACCTTAAAGAGCTTAAGACTGGATCTAAGTCTATTAAGTCGCGACACGCGCGCTCTGGATAAATATAACTGGGGAGTCGTATGGCAAGATTCAAGGTAAATGAAAATAGTTCGTTTTATCAGGTGCAGTAGAAAATTTCCAGTATACTACTCGGCGCGGTGAACGAGCGGATGGCCGTTTACAACAATGGAAGAATGCGGGTCGCACGAGTACAATTGATTCTATCGGCTATGTCATTTTTTTCGACATTATGAAGATGTGTACGCGCGCGTGACGCTCGGGGAGTCGAATGCCTAAGTTTATCGCGCGATGCGATAAGTCACGTAATATTGAATTATTGTAATACGCACTTATGTACGCACTGGATTTTTTTGTTGGGATAGTGCGCGTATTCTTCGTTAATTTTTCGTCAGTATATAGTGTATAATGCGAAAGATAAGAAAATTGTATTTTATTTAAGTTTGCGTCTGAATTATTTAATGGGTATATAGGAAATTGTATACCGTGGTACTCACATAAAATTTAATGTTCGGTCCTTAATTTCGATGTAATATTTCGAATATACGCGACCTTTCATGAATTTTTACGAGCTTGTCGATCTATACTCATAAGCAGCGCATTCATATACACTCTCCGACTAAATACATAAAAAGCGGAAAACTCGGGGAAAAATAAATGACCGTAACATTCGCATTTCTTCGGTATCATTAAAACAAATCGAAGAAAATCCCTCTTCCTGTTTTCGCCAAGTGTAAAATAAATTTCCATCACATATACCGCTACACTATAAAACTATAATTCTTTCTATTTATTTACCATCCGTTACATTTCCTCTTGAACCGCGCAAACACACAGCCGATCTCGCACTGCAGCATCCAGTCTGAATTCCCCGAAATCAAAGCGCAGTACAATAAACCAAGATCTCATCTCGATAATCGAGCCTCCTTAAGCTCCGAGGCATCTTCCCAAGGTACAACGAGATTACGTCCCAGCGCTGATGGAAAAAAGAGAGAAGCAGAGAAAAACACGCCGACAAGCGATTAAATCTCCCAGTGGAAAGTTATTGGCAGAAGCAAGTCAGCAGTACGAGGCACGTAGATATAGATATAGAAAAGGCGCGCGGGGACAGGCGTGCATCGTTTCGGACGTTTCATTTGGCACAAAGGAAACTTACAGCGATTTAAGCTCGGCGCCGCTGTTGTTTCATTTTTTTCGTCTTTTTCTCTGAGCGAGCTTAAAAACTTTAGCATAAAGGCGAGCGCATATGCATGTGCGTATGTGTATATGTCAATCGAGCGCCCGCTGGAGAATGAAGCAGCGCGCGCGTTCAATAAAGTCATTGACGCTCGTTGAGGCGGGATATTGTTTATGGATTGTCTTGCGGCGCGCGGTTCTTGTTGCTTTATGACTTTATGGGTTTCGGAAACGTTTCGCGTCGTTTGTATATTTTGGTGCCGGAGATTTGGCGGATTGGGGGATTTGGAGGACAGGTTTGGTTTTGGGATTGGGATGCTGAGCTTTTTCATTTGGGCTGGACTTTTTTTACAGTAAGTTAATTAACAGTTTTGTTCGGTTAACGGTATACAAAATTTAGAAAGCCTTATTCAAGATTTTTTAAGCAAATAATGTGAAAGTAGATACAGGCGGGATATGCAAGACCACTTAAACATATTTCAACTACAACTTTAATTTTTTCTTACGTGATTTCATAGTTAATTTTTTACCTTAAATTTAACTTTCTATAATGGTGTATAAGAGACAATATTCACAATTTTTATCGACACCCTTTTTCATAAAAGATAAATGAGTAATTAATCTTTTTTAATCAAAATTAAGCTTCATTAATTAAATAAGAAACATGATATTCGAAATAAGAAACAAGATATAATAAAAGCAAATCATCGGTCTATAATACGAGGATTAACAAAATTCTGATAAATAACCAGCGATTCTTACATCTTATTAATTACTCGTTATATCACTTTCTAATCCATTAACGTCCAAAGACCCTTGCAATAATTCAATTCCACGAAGAGAACGGCAACTACTCTTCAAAATTAATTTTAATTGAAAATCCATTAACTGGTTCAAAGCCACTCGAACTGGCTCACTTACACAGATTTACGTCCAATATTTATCTCCCGAGATATACCCTCTGTATCATTAAATAATAAAGAATTATAATATAATCGAGACGTTTGATTATCGGGATAGATAAGCGGCATGAATTCATGAAATTCCTCCGTCAATCTGTCAAAGATTAACAGAAAATTTTCGATTGATCGGCCGGCGATTGGCTACATTCGAACATGCGCGCCTACGTCAGTGGCGCGCAGATAAAACGGAAAAAAAGCCTGAAAACAATGAGCGCCGTGAGACGGCTTCTCTTTCGTGCGTCCGTGGCAAAGATTGCATTAAACCATAGCTGTAACTCGTGACATAACGAGTTTATAAGTTTCTGTCGCACGAAAACTAAAGGGACCAGTTTGAGATGATTTAAGTTGGTTTTGCAAAGATCCTGGGTTATCTGAGTCGATAAATATTTATGATGGGTTTCTTCGATTGCAAATATATTACGAGTGTTTCAAACTTTTATGTACTTTTATTTATAATTGATTTATTGCTATTGACAGACGTCATTTCGTAAAATAAATGTATCTTATTTAAAAAAAAATAAGTGTAACTCTCCTATCCTGACACTTTAAGCATTATTTTAAAAAATCTTCATAATCACAATACCACGGCCGCCGTACTCACATCGCTCTAATTCTATTCTCTCTCCATAAACACACTCGCACGCATGTATAATTTACAAAGTCCCGCAAACTGCATAAACTTTGTAATAATCGACTGTTACTCGGATTCGCAGCGCAAGTTTGTTTGCGTGCGCAGCTGCAATTTTATCAGGCAGGAATTTTATGCAGACAGCGAGGCCCGCTACCTTAACGCTGACTAATCGAGTTTTGCTTGTATATTTATACACGCGGACTGCAGACTTCAGCGTCTCCTTTTAAGTGCGCTTTGTGGAAATCGAACTGAATTCATTGTGACTGGCGCGCGTGCGTTTTTAACTTGGGATTTTTACGTTGAGATTGATTCATTCACGCTGTTTATTCTTGATTGCTTGCTTGGACAATAAAGATTTATTTAGTCTTTTATTTTTAATTGAATAATGGGTGGTTTTGCGTTGTAGACAATGAGTGAAAATTCATTTTTTTCAGACAAAGACTTGGCGATTTTAGTTTAGTGGCTTGTTGGAATGATTTACAATTAAAAGTTTCTTGGAATTTTAAATGAGACCACTTTTGTTGCAGTATTTAATTATGATCTTTCAGTCAAATGATTGTTTAATAACTTATTAATTGGTAAAATCTGGTTATGTAAATATGTTTACAGTAAATCGTTGATTTATGTGTGTCTAACGCGAAAAGTTTAAGAGGAAATCAACTTTTTGTTAAAAATCATCATATTTGCACATGATAAATCATTAAGCATTTGTTATCTCAAACCAAATCAGTATATTGCGATTATAACAAAATATCATATTAATTTATTGCCTTGTCAATAAAGATATACAAGATTTATTTTTTTTATAGCATCAAAATATTTTTACGCAACAAGTAATTAGATTACTTATAAATACTACGCAAAATTTAATCAAACACATCAGTAAATTTCATTAGTTACACTCATAAAAATAACAAACTTTGAAGCACCACTCCTCTATTCCATCTAACTAGTTTCTTATTTTCACATTCCTTATCGTACTCCAGGCGTGCACATCACCAGATAACGAATGTAGTTTTCTTCGAAAAATCATCGTGAAAATTATAGTTTTATCAGAATTTTATCACTCCCCCGCCAGATTTTGTTAAAACTGGCGCGAATCGGCCGAAGAAAAGAATCGTATCCGCTCGTGTCGTTATCGGTCAGACGAGCGCGCAGATTATTTTGAAGATTGCGACGCGCTATACTGATTATTCCACAGATTGCAGCTGATGAATATGTGAGAGATCACGAAGCCAGATTAGCGAACTGCTTCTTCACTTTCGGCGGAAACAAGCATGCATATCGGGCGTTAATCGCGTCTCGTAAATATGATAAAAGCGGCGAAAAATTAAGCGAAATCTATTTATTGTATCTTTACGCAACTGCTTCGTGTGTCAAAACTAAGTAGCTGCGTCATATTTTTCGAGTGTCGAAGCAGACTCGAACAATTACTATATCATCCGTATATAGAACAATCTGTGCTCGTAATCGCCTTATCTTCTACGAGTTCAATTTTTTTTCTAACATCTCGACGACACTAGAACCGAACAAATTGCGTCAAAAGCTACACCATTCCTCGCTCAACAAACGAATCCCAAAAAGCCGCAGAAATATCTATAACTCCGAAAATATGATTTCAGGTAAGCAACAAGCCAGCAGCCTCCGGCATAAGACACTCCAACTAGCTGAAAAAAATGGCCATAGCAAACGAGCCGCATCAAACGAGCGCGACAACATCATCATCAGCAGCGAGGATGAGCGAAGGGCTGGCAGCGGGCGCTGCAGCAGCGGCCGGCCGAACCGCTGGCAACTCAAGCGGCCGGAGCCAGCAGCATCAGCAGCGTCAGTCGAGCTAGGCCAGCCGCGCCGCGAACATCTCGTGCGCCGCGTGCGCGCTCGATAAGCCACACGCACCGTGCACCACGTGCTGCACGCGCTCTTTCTCCTTTTTCTCTCTCTCTCTCTCTCTCCCCCCTCTCCTCCTCTTCACTCGTCCCTTTCCTCGTTAATTACGCCGGCTAATTGCCGCCTAAGCAGTCGCTCCTCGGCTCTCGGCGCACGCGGTCCGGTTATTTTCCTCGGCTCGCGCGCGCGCGCCCGACAGAGAGAAGTGTCTTATCGGGCCCTCGAAGCTCTAAAGCCGGCCCCGCTGGTATGCGCGCGGGTTTCGTAAGGACAGCCGATAAGAGCGAGCCTCTCGATTTTCGCGGCACTACGGCCGGGGATCGCGCTCTAGCCGGCCTGCAGCCCGCGCGCGATGAAAGCAGCCGCGCGCCCACGAGAGACAGTTTTGCTCGAGGATAGAAGAGCGATGAGAGCTGACTGAGAAGAGCCGGGGCTCTGTGTCTATGTGCCTTCGTTTTCTAATTGCGTGCCTTACGGAGAGCGATAAGCGCCGGATTTTTTCGGCTTCTGCGCTTGGAGAGAGACTTTTCTGATACGCTTGGAGGCTCGCTGCTGAGAGAATGGCGCATGTACCGGAGAAGAACGGCAAGTCTGCCGCTGTGGCGAAGCAGAGCGCCGACGAGAAGAAGGCAAAGGAGACACCGATGAAGGAGGAACTGGTCCAGCCACCCCCGCCCGATGGAGGATGGGGATGGGTCGTCGTTTTCGCCTCGTTTATGGTTCATATTATGAGTGAGTATCGTTAACGCGTTAACTTTTTATTTTTTAAGTTTTTTCGGTTTTTCTATTACCGATGCTTGTCAATCGTTCGTTTTGGGAACGTTGGAAGAGTATATTAAGGTTTGAGGAGAATTGATGAAAAGTAGAGCGGTGATTATTTAATTTTCTTTTTGAAGTTTGGTAGTGTTAATTATAACTGTCACGAATTCATGAACTCTGCGTTGCGTGCACGGCTACTTTACGGTATCATAAGAATAGTACAAACTAAACATAAAATATTAATATAGAAATTCTTGAATTTTCATTAATACATTTATGAGAAAGTTTGTTTTTATAAATAATTTTAATTTTATAGTGTTCAAAACTAGTATTTTCGTCTTGATTGTTCTCAATTCAAATTTGTTTTCTTGAAAAATAAATGTGTTTGTTATTAATATTGACAATGTATTTACTAGCTGAGAATCAACCAACAAATTCTTGTCAGTGTTACAAGTTATTAATTAAAAGTTTAATTATGCATAACAGGATGTATTCTAAATATTAGTGTTTAATATAATGTAACAAAATAATTACATTGTCAATATGATAAGTTATCTGATAAGGGATAAGATATTATTGAAAATAAAAAACTGTAAGCTAAAACTGGATTTCTTTTAATCCTACTTGGATTAATAAGGATTTAACGGATTATTCTGCTAATATTGAAATATTTTGATTCGCCAAACTTTACTAATCTTACTACTTTCGAAATGCTATAAGAAAAGGTTCATGATAAAAGTAAAAGTAATTAACCTCTCTATACTCAATAATTTAGCCAAACGTAATTATTATTAATTTTTTGCTTCACTGATAATTACAGATAAGAATATTAATGCAGTATTTTTCGATTTTATTAATCGATTTTAATTATTTCTTAACTGTATGCGATACGATTTTTCGTAACGAATCAAGAGCATATGCACGATAAATTAATTAAAAAAAACAAAAAGCAACATAATACCGGATGATGAAGTAATTAGGGAGCAAATCAAAATTAAATACTTAAACATCGTTGTAAGCGAGAAAATGAAAGAATGTCGTGTCATAATAACGTTTAATTTGAAGTGACCCTTACGATCGTATTTGGCACTAGTTGCGATCTAGTCTATTATAAATAATTATGATCGACGATAAGTTATATCATTAAATTAATTAAAAACTTATACATTAAAAGGTATAGTCGCGGCTGATTTATATTGTACGCGTTGATTACTTTAATCGATTACTCAATCTCGGAAGGAATCTAATCTACTTTATAATCAACGATTGTAATTTATACGTAATCTTTCATACAGCTATTCTAAATTGAACCAATAAATCTTATACTTATATTTGAAATAGCTCAAAGTCTAAAAAAATGACAAAACATTACAAGCACGAAGTCCATTATAAAGTAAGACTTGCGATGAATTTAACTGCACTATTCTGAATTAATACACTTTTGATAATTCAGTTAGACCTTTCACGCGGTTAACAATAACAAAACAATCTTATTTTGACATTTCTATCCAAGAGACGGATGGGATTCTCGATAAAAACTCCACCAATTAGTAAAAGATTACTTCCCTCAAACAACAAACCGCACCAGCTGACTGATCGAATCATTAATACAGCTCCGCCGACTAATCAATACCAGCAAACGAATCTTAATATTTTACAAACTCATCCGAATTCCTAAAAATTTCCCCAAGCAGCAATTTTCCCTACGGCATGAAGAAGCCGAAACGAGACCGAGCGTTATAAAAGCGAAATGAGCGTAGGATCAGCGCGATACATTCTACATGAGGCTAGACTCGCTGAGCGGCTCGTTGCCTTTATCGAAGTGCATAATTCAAGTCAATCAAGTCTCTTTTCTCCTCTCTTTTCTCGGAGCCGTCTCCGTCGCTCCGGCTGCGTTTCGATAAGTCTCGAGCTTGATAAAAAAACGAGTCTGTCGCTTATGCATTGTGCGGCGTTCTAGGTTTATGTGCGCGAGTATTTAAGGGGATTCTATTGAGATTGGAATTTCGTTCTACATTCTGCGATTGCGGAGCGACTGTCCTTTGCTCGGCGTCTGCTGTCGCGACGAAGCTACCTAAACAGATTGTAGCTTTTTTTTGGTTCAGAGTTGAATTTTAGTTTTACATAATACTGATAATAGAGTGAAGTGATTAATTTCGGTGAGACAAGGTTCGGTTTTTGTCTCGTCGTTATCGATTAATAATCCTGTTTATTATTAATTATTATTGTTAAATGTAGTATCAGTCAAGGTAATCTTTTACGTGCTCTGATGCGCGTTTAGAATAATTGAAAATTAAAAGCGATCGAATCGCGAGTCTCGATACGAATCCTTGTAAAACGCGATTTTCGAATGTTCGGTGATATTTTTAATGTGGCTGATTTTATATTTGTAAATAAATATACAGTCGCTACAAATTTCGGATCAAAAATACTACCTTTCGTTTAAATCTAATAGCCGTTTCTGCGAGTGTTGCCAACAAAATGTTTTGGTGATCTAAAAATGTAAACATTTTAGCATTTATAAACGTTATGACACGGCATTTTTATCGATCAATTTGGCTTAAAAGTATTTGAGAGAGGAAAGAATTAAATAAGGATAAAGTCGGCTTCGGAGCCAATCGAGAGCACGTGGTAAAGTGCCGCATGAAATATTTATTTTTACTGACACAACGGGCTATTATAGTATAAAGAACGCACCCAGTCATCAGCGCGACGACAAATAATAAACTACCCAATTTATCGCCTTATACTCACCCACCCAACATTAATCCTGACTTTCATCCCAAAATATTCAAGCGCAGCGTTAACAAACACGAAACCTCCCAACTAAAAAAGCCAACCTCAATAAAAATAAACAAGCCTAGTGAACCCGCATTTGGTTTAACGAACGCGTCTGAAGCTCAAAAGGCAGTATAGCCCCAAGAAAGCTAGGAAACGCAGAAGCGTAAAGAGTCGTCGGCTACTTGGTAGATGTCACAGATAAAGAGAGAGAGAAGCGGCTCGCTTGTATAGCGGGCCAATCTATTTATAATATGCGCAAGTGCAGTTGCCGAGACACGAGAGGACACGTGCGCGTCGTGCCACCCGCGAAAACCAGTCACTCTCCACGTGCGCGTACACGGATCATCTACCTTTTCGAATAATTACTCTGTATTTAGGTTTTTTAGATAGAGCGTGGGGGAGTGTGGGAGTGTGGGTGGGATTATGTAGGTTTTCGAGGAGTCGCTGATGCGTGAGTCGTTAAGTGGTTATGGTCGAGGTGATAGCGTCATATGCGGGCGTTGCGCGCGATGTATTTTTGTTTATACCGACAGACAATGCAATTAAATGAGAAACGAAAGAGTTTACGAGCGGAGACTCTGACTGTGTAGCCTACGCGGTCCGATCTAATAAAATTGAAGTGACAAACATGTGCTGAGACACTTTTATACATCAAATTCAGCTTAATTTATACTCAGAAACGTTTAAATTCTCTATTATAATAATCGTTATTTTTCATAAAGCAACGCGCAAAATACTATGCAATAAATCAAGGCAACCTCAGATCCGCACATTCCGAGCGCGAAATTCTCGAAAGCCAGCATCAAACTCTCACGGAAATATGAATGAATTACCCCACAGCTGTTTACTTATTTTCAGAAAGCATAGACGCCAATCAGATACAAAGATACTACTCTCACCTCTCGATGAGAAAATCCAACAAGAAAGCGGAATAAAACGCAGAGTCAGGAGATACACACGCTGGAGTGTAGCATAATAACGCGCAGGCACGCGCGCTTATAAATGTAATTACGGGGGGGAGAGTTTGATGAAACGCGAGTCTTGGGGCTTGGCGTCAAGGTGTGAGAGTATGCGGGATTGAGATTCCGGGCGGGCTTCTTCTGGTAGGCCGCCAAATGGCTCGTCGTCGGGCACGGTTATAGTTGTCTATAGAGCTCGACGTAGAGAAGCGCTCCCTCGTGCCGGGCTGCATTTTATTTGGCACTTTGATCGAATAACATCGCGAAACTTTTATTCTTTTATGCTCGGGAGAGCCGCTTGGTCAATGTTCCTTCGTTATAAACTGCATTGCGCGCGGCTTCTTTTATTTATGAGTGAGCTGTTGTGCCGACGGTGCGTCCTAATTTTTGACTGCTGTAATCGATTACGTGTATGCCTAACTAAAATTCGTCATTCGAAAAATAAAAAGCTAATAAACATATATACATACAGCTGTTTTTGAAAAGACAATTGCAACAATCGATCGTCAACGTTGTGCAAAGTTTTCGAGCTCCTGCTGTATCGTCCATTGGCATACAAGCGTGGCCGATAAAAAAGCGCGAGCTACCTAGAGACGTTGTGAAAATTGCTTCCGCCTTATATCGGCAGCTCGTCTATAGCAAACCAAACGAGGGAATGCAGAATGGCTAGAATAGAAAGTGTCCCCAACGCAGTTGCACAATGAGTTAACGCTTTGCAAAAAGCTCTCAAGGCGCTCTCAATGACACCAAAACGCTTACCCTTCTGCCCTCAACCCTCGCCGGGTCTCGATTGGCCTTTTATCTGTGTGACGCTTAAGTTTTAAGATCGGTACTTTGAATATGGAATTGCTTTTTGTGTGGAATGAAAAGATGTCATAAGTGGTTACAGACGCGAGGGTAAGGCAAGATTGTTTCTTCGCGGAGCGTTAAGCTAAACTTTTTGCCTTGGTAGTAGTGGTTAAGCGTTTCTATTGGAAGATTATAGGGGAGAGTTGCATAAAGCCAGCAGCTCTTTCTGTATTAAAGACGCTTTGTTCATTTCAGCTTCTTTAATGGTTCTGAAAATTTTCCCAAAAATATCGTCTTACATCCTTATTAAGGTTTAACCGTAGATTACTGTAATTCCCTTTATTACACACCACGTACAAAAATTGCCAGTCCTTAACTTTATAAAAACTCTTGAATACGCCATTTACGCTTCTATTATACTTTCTAATCAACTTTATCCAGAAGAATTAAAAAGTAATAAATAATCATCGGTTTCGCAAGTTTCAAATAAGTTGCCAAACGATTGGCTTATTACAAGCACAATACCACTATAATAAGTGTGCATTAAATATAGAAAGCAATTACAAGTCCACACCCTCCACAAAGATTTCATCGACACTCCCATAATGCAGCCCCAAGTAGAAAAAGCCAGTTCAAGTAGATAAGGGACAATTTGAAAAGACACGCATCGAGTCTCACATAAAACCATCATTTCGCTTTATTAAATAAAGTCTTCCTGTTACAGACTCTACCGAATCAGTGAGCTTTCGTGCGGAAAAGTATACCGGCCTCGTCTCTCACAAGCTGACTGTAATACACGCGCCAGCTCGTTCTCTTGCTAAAGTAAAAAAAATGAAAAGTCAAAGAGCTACGCGGCTGAATCACGAGCCACGCGCGTCGGAGGCTCGTGGGTATACGCCTCCTTTGTGCTCGGAGTGCACTGACTGTACCGGTGTATTATCGTAGAGAAAGATCGATGCGGATATGGATTTTTTTATTCGTCACTAGCACGTGGAGGATCGAGAGTTGGAAGAACCTTGCGGATTGGCTTGTTAATTGTGCGTTTATGAGAGATTTTGAAGCTTAGCTGGCTGTAGTTTGGTGTATTTTTTTATGTAGAATATTTTTAATTGACGTTAGTTTATGCTAAAGGTAAATTTTTAACAGTGAAATTTTGCAGAGTTTTCTGAATTAATAAATTTTATCCTAAAAATAGAAAATGACGAGAAAATCGAAAATTTTATAGAGATAATTATTGACACTTTAAAGATTTATTAGCGCTCAATGTATCATTATCAAGACAATGTTTTTACTCGAGAGTTGTTTACTCAGATCACCTGTTTGCAAGAGATAACCGAGTCGGATATCAGCTCCGAATGTCCATTAAAACATTTCCCTACAGAATAAGAAACCTTCTCGTCAAATTACTGTAAAATGTCACCGTCCCATAGACCAAGCGAGTATTTTTCCACATAGTTCCATACAGGCTTCCAAAGGTTCATTCAACTAACGGAGCATTTTCGAGGGGCTTCGCGTTCAACCGTCGAGATGCAGGATGCAGAAGAGATATCATATATATTTTTCGGCGGGTAGGCGTTATCGTTCTTAGATTACTATTATAGCGGAATGATAAGGATACGTTGCGTATGTACGTTATACTATATCGATCGATCGTGGGTAATAAACCGTTTTAGCTGAAGCAGCCTTTGGCTAATGATATGTTGCCACTCGCAATCGGTGTGCTTAAAATGCGCGTAAAACATTTCAGGAAATTTTATTGCCTTTGCGCAATCCGACAGCGAGAAAAATTTTTAAAGCTGCTGAGCGTTCAAGTATTATTGCGCGTGTCTATTGACTGAAATTTTTATTACAATAAGAATTTATTCTCTTCTTTTCCTATACCATAACTAAACCCTTATTTAAAATTTGCTTATTTCAAATTACTATAATGATACTTTTAGCGAAACGATATATATTTATAAAATCGTTTGTCTTACAGCTGACGGAGTGACGTACTCCTACGGAGTCTTCCAAAAGGAATTCACAAAATATTTCACAGGCAGTACGGAGCAGGCGATCTCGTGGATCGCTTCCCTACTCGTCGGCGTCACATACTGCTCAGGTAAATATTCCGATAAAAAATGCCGATTAACTCGACGAAAATAATGCAAGAAAATGTTGGTCTGTTCAGGTCCGATTTCCAGTTTTCTCGTCAACAAATTCGGCTGTCGAGCGGTGACGGTACTCGGCACGATTATCGCCTCAGGCTGCCTGCTCGCCAGCGCCTGGGCTGACAGTATTACCGTACTTTACTTCACTGCCGGTATTGGAACGGGTGCGTATAGCTTTTATAAGTATATCTGTCTATTCTATTTTGCCTTTCTCTTTACAATGCTTTTGCTTTTATTATCCTCGTACCCATCGATTTGCTATTGTTTGAAATTTTAATATACATTCTCGTTCGCTGCTGAAAAGCGAGCTGCTAAGGATGTGATTTGGATGGAAGGTAAGCTTTATTTTCACGTTCATTCTTGATCTTGGCTTGTTTGTATTTTCAATTTAAAGTGTTACCTTCTTTTGCAAAAATTTATTCTTTTTAGCTTTTTAAGATTTATGTAAAATTAATTAAACCAATTTTTAGACACTTGTTTCTTAAGTAATTTGTTTTTTAAGTTTTTATTTATTTTTGTAAGATTAAACATTTTCTTGGTATAAGAACTTTTTTCCTCTAGATATTTGTTTAAAAGACAAACGTAGCTTTATTTATTTGGCGGTAAATGAAAAAATTTTCCTTTGTTAAGCATTAAATAATTTTCCGTAACATATGATAATAATATTCATTTCTGGAAAATATTAGAAATGTTGTTTTCATTGAATACGCTTAATTAATTCATGTCAAGGAAGACGATTGTTTGAAATTCTATAGTAATAATGTACACATTCAATACAACAATAATGTTCTATTACCGTAAAATTATAATGTATTTTGTATTAAATCAGAAACATACTTTCATAGAAAAATGGTACGTTTGTTTGAAAAATCTGTTTAAAAAATATTTTTCTATTGACACGTAGTAAAAAATTCAAAATATTTATACCTACTTTCCACGTGCACATATATTATTTCTCGATGCAGGAAAAGTATGACCCCATTTATTATACACCAACTTTCATTAAAAATTTCTCTCACTGCACATTTTTGAAAGTTTTCATATAAAACGCTCGAGTTTACGCATTAAACACAGAAACTCACAGCTGTATATTGCTTTCACTTAGCTTCAATCAGCTAAGTAAATTCGCGCAATAAACCTAAATACAACATCTAAAATGCTACTTTTTCACCAATAGGTTTCGGATTTGGCCTGATTTACCTGCCAGCTATTGTGAGCGTAACGATATACTTTGAGAAGTACCGCTCGCTCGCTACTGGAATCGCAGTATGTGGCTCAGGATTCGGAACTGTTGCTTTTGCACCCATGATCAAATTTTTGATCAATTACTTCGAAGGCTACTCCGGTGCGATGATGATCCTTGCTGGCATCGTGCTCACCTGTATCATCTTCGGACTCATGTTCAAGCCTCTCGATCCCGTCAAGTCTTCCGAGTGCATACCTCTTCAGGTTTATTTTTTTTTTATTTTTAATTTACTAATTTTTTTAATTTGTTGAGATTAGTAGCTTTTTTTATTAATATCATTATATTTGGATGGGAGTTAAAGATGTGAGAGACTTTCTGGATGAAATGAAACCTGTCTATCGATTATTTGGGTCAAGACGAACGATACTTCGTCTCGTCTTGATTAAGTCAAAATGTGTGGGTATAAATGAGGCTCCACTGCCCTAGGACCGAGAGTCTCGAACGTTACTGTATGGCAATAAAAAATGTCGTTCGTTTTATCGTAATTATCATA
Source organism: Eupelmus azureus (assembly GCA_030522685.1). Lineage (NCBI taxonomy): Eukaryota > Metazoa > Arthropoda > Insecta > Hymenoptera > Eupelmidae > Eupelmus > Eupelmus azureus. Next base: position 17,869 of record JAPYZA010000937.1, on the reverse strand, counting down.
AAAATACCGTAACTGTTATTCAGATTTAGTTAAGTTAAGTGATACAATCAATCATAATGTTTTTTATAAAAAAAACTTCAAAGATGTCAAATAGAGAGCATCAGAGACCTAATATTATTATCTTTGTAATAGAATACAAAAAGTTGAAATTTAATACACACGTGAATATAAAAGAATGACCATAGGTCTTTCACAAGAAGCCATATTTGTCTAAAAAACTGTAATATTTCTCATGCTGATGACACGTCGGCATATCTTTTGTTAATACTTAGTCTGTAGCATATGATAAAATGAGTATATTATATCTAAACTATGTTGTAACTTATAGTTGGCTCTTAAGTTATCTCTAAATATAAATAAAATTTTTCCTAGTATTTTTAAAATCCACCGTGACAGTGTATCTGTCACTCTAAATATTATAATCCACAACAAATAAATTAAACGATTAGAAAGTATTGAGTGCTTACCTATAAATTTAGGGATCAAATGTTTGTTTAAAAAAAGTGAACCTTAATTGAACAATACTTAAACACAGTATACTAAAATATTGATACTTTTACAGGATGTGAAGAGCAACGGAACCACGAATTTCCCAGCATCCGAGGGAAACAAAGGGCTGGATCGTCGGCTGAGCGTCAGTCACGTTCCTCCCAAGAAGTACTCCAATGTCAGCGTTAAGACCACGGACAATACTTCTAATAATATTCGTCTTGCGCTTAGCCAACCCATTCTCGTCACAAAAGATGGAAATCAAGCCGGCGAACCATTCCCCAGGACCTCTTGTGGTAGTGGAATAATGAATCGTTCCGATGTCTTCTTACGTAGCAGCATCCATAACATTCGCAAGCGCTCGTAAGTTCGTTCATTTCCAAAAATTTGCAAACAAAGAGTCATTCATCTTTTTTATTAGGATTCAAATTGAAAATATTCAAATTAAAAAAATCTGTTTTGTATTTAGTTTTATATGTAAATATTTATATAATATTTTAATGTCAAAAAGCACTTAATTGTAAAATCGTTTAGTACTCGGCTGATCAATCGCTTTTTAAAGCACTCATCTGAATTACTTTTATTAGATGGATCGCCCAAGTAAAAATCTATTTTTTTCCAATTAAAGCATTGATAATTTTTCTTTTAGTCTATTATAATGAGACGCGAATGTTATTGTTTAATTGGCAGGGAATCGCTGGCGAACAGCGAGGAAAACGTCAGATTCCGGCTGTCTCTGAGGAGTCTGCCAAACGCAGGTCACAGGATGCCGATCGAGGGACCAGAATGTCAGGACGATCCCGATCAAATGAACATAATAATGCGAATGCTGCGCTTTTCCCTGCTTAGAGATCCAATCTTCATCATTTTCACCGTCTCGAACTTCTGCACGAGTTTGGGTTTCAACGTGCCTTACAATTTCTTAATAGTAAGATAATAATTGATAATTTATTGAAAAAATAATGTTGAGTTAAAACGTTCTAAAAATTGATAAATTTTTCTCTCAAGTCTCTAGCCGAACAAAGCGGAATAGATGAGGACACCGGTACTACGCTGATCTCCGTCATAGGTTTCGCTAATACAGTGGGCAGAGTAGTACTTGGATACTTATCCGACAAGCCGTGGGTCAATCGGTTGTTAGTTTATAATTTATGTTTAACTTTCTGCGGCTTAGGTAAGATATATTCTTTGGCATTTGTTTTATATTTTTACTCGGCATTCGTATTTATATTAAAACGCTATTGTTTTATCACATTTTTAGCTACTGCATTTTGCACAATTTGCAACAGTTTCATAACGTTTGCCATTTGCTCATCGGTATTTGGATTCACGGCCGGTGCTTACGTCGGTCTTACATCGGTATGTCTAGTCGACCTGGTGGGACTGGAACATTTGACCAACGCCTTTGGACTCGTACTTTTGTCCCAGGGAGCCGCGTCGTTCATCGGACCTCCTATTGCTGGTAAAATTTCAATTTTTTATAAAAACCATCGCAATAAAGAGATATTCAAACTGCATTAATGGAAATTTCTGCGTTCGCTTTTAGGTGCCTTGAAGGATTCCTTCGATACATATAATCCTAGTTTTTACTTTGCTGGATTGGCGATCGCCACCAGTGGACTGATGTTATTTGTTATACCGCCTATTCAAAAGCACATGTTAAAAAGTAAGGAGCAGCTGCAGAGGATAGACACGGTTGCTTAGCATCAATTCAATACTCCTATTTTAATAAATGTGTGGATATTTTCCTCACCTTCCTGTAAAAAGTCCCAACTGTATCGATTTCTTAATTCTTACTGGGCACAATTAATTTAATTATACGTTACAATAAGTTTGTTTTATATAGTTCAATATTCGTTAATAAATATTTTTTTACTAAGTTTAGTATTAAATTTTAGTACTTTTTATAAATAACATGTTCTAGACAAATTTGTTTTTATTTATTTAATAAGACAAAATTATTAATGATATGTCTTTGTAACTAGAGTATCGTTATTTACCGACTTTATTGGTATATTTGAAATTGATTTTAAATTGTTACTAATTTTCAAGAAATAATATGTGTAATAAAAATGTATTGTTGATTATGGAAACATGAAATTATAAGCGTGGCACTGTAAAAGAAGTGAAATATAAGTGCTCTTTGAATTTGTAAGTAAACTATTCCAAATCAACTTTATCAGTCTCGAATAGTAACAATAATAGGAATAATAGTAAAAACAATTATAATATTATTGTTATTAACAGTCGTGATAATGATAGATATAATAACAATAAATGTAATGATAATTTAATAATATAAGAAGAAAAAAACAAAATGTTATATTAATGTAAATACGAGATATATGGTAATGTAAGAATGAGATATCTGTTTATAAATGAAAAATGCATTTTATAAGACTATAAATAATTTGAATAAGTGTACATAAATATAAAAAATATAAATTGAAATTAATAATTACGAAAAAGCCTACATCTCTTTTCAATCCCCTCCAATTCCCACTCGAATCGACCGTCATCTTCACCAACCCCTGAACTACGGCAAAACTTCCACAGCAGTACAAACGGCTCCCGCCAGAGACCACTAGCTACTCTAATAACACCGCTAGTTTATCGAGTGAGCCCCTCCAAAGAACCGCGCGTGCGTCGCGTAGTCCGCTAGGCCTCATAAAACTAGAGTCAGCGCTCGGCATCAGAAAAAGTGAGGTTACGAAATGACAGACTCTACTCTCGTGACTCGCCGCCAGCTGCGGCAGTAGTAACAATCAGTGACCAGTAGTGCTTTAATCGACTGCCGACACTACCTAAGCCCGTGCGCTCCCGGCCGTGGCAGAAGACGCGATTCTGCACATTTACAATCGGCGTCTCGATCTACCAGATTATTTTTTCGATTATTGACGAGGGCGAGGGTGGAGTGGAAAAGCTCGGCTAACCTATAAGCTCAACGCTAGGGAGCCAGCCTGCCAGACGCTTCGTGTAAGTAATCATTATTTTTGACTTTCCCCTGCTCTCTTGAGCGTATATCGCTCGGCGCGAGCGCAGACTTTTGACCGCCCTCGAGTTTCTATTTTCATGCTAATAAGCCAGAGTTTTGCATTTGCGTCCGGAAGCTCGAGACTAAAGAAGCTTTTATCCGAATCAAGATAATTTTTCCGGCATGCGTCTGCGACGAATTGGGGTTTTGGTGTTGTGATTTTTTTTGGCCGAGAGTCTCGGAAAATTGTTTATGATATTTTTGTTGATGTAGCCTTGTCAGTGGTTTCGTGCTTTCGTCATTCGCCTTGCCGTACCGTCTTTATCTGTATCTACTGAAATCGCGATTTCGATAATTCCATCGCGTGCTTTCGTTATCTCATTATTTTAACATTTTTTTCAATACTATTTATGTTTGTAATTTTTTTAAATTGAAGGAATTTTTTTTACTTTGAATGCCGTTAATTTTATTAATGCGATTTCACTTTTTAATGAAATAATATGGATTGCGAAATGCTCGTTTAAAAATGTTCACTTGAAAACAATTGTAATTTGTTAAATTGCCTATTACACGAACAAGCGATATAATTTTATCGACCTTGAAAATAAAGTTGTACTTTATAACAGTTGAATAGTTAATAATAGCTATTGACCAGTTTGCAGCAGAAACTGCGATAAATTTTCGGAACAGAAATAAAAAACACACATTTTTTATAAACTTTCGCTGCGTTATAATTCTCTTGAAAAGACGTGTCTAAAATTAGTTTAATAAATTAGAAACAGTTAAAACGTCGAAAGCGATTGCGTATCAGATCCAACTTCTAACATACGGTCGATTTCCGTTTTATTTATTTTGAATTCTTTGAAAATCTGATTAAATCGAATGTTTAGAGCAAGTAACAGTATTGTTTTGCTTTTGTTTACCATGTTACGTGTTTAAAAACTTTGAAAGTAAACTCGAAGTCAGTAACTGGTTTATCTCAGTACATACAACATTTATAAATTAAAGATTAAACATTTTTATTATAATGTTTACATTGCAATTAGCGGTATTAAATTATAATATTACAATTTAGGTGACCTTTGTAAATAGATGGGAGCGCTGGTCAGCGCCAGGCTCTCGAAATAGAACGTCGAATAATCGATTACTTTATTCCCCTTTCGGTGCTGCAAGGATGCACCCGCCATTCACAGAAAGCTAGGGTCTACGTACTATTGAAACCTTACTGTCGCTATAAAAATCTCCGAAATTATCAACAGGCGCCGCCGTCAGCCCGTTTTCCACTGTTAAATTTAGCGCAAGCGCGTATTCACATTCTCGCAGACGCATTAAAATCCAGCACAGTTTCATAACGTGACTTCAAGATAGAAATGCCGCGTTATCTCTCAAATCTCTCTCTCGCGCGGCAGAAAGTCGCATCATCCTTACTCCGTCATTAAAAAGCAAATCCCAAAATCAATACTTCACCAAAAGCAAAAATTCTTCAAGCCAAAGCCTTCGCGCGTGAAAGTCCGTTATCGTTCAAGGCCGCGAACAATTGTGCAAAGATTACTGCATTCTGTGCAAAATCGATTGGAAAGGCGGCCCCCCTACCCTCCCCCCGAGATTTTCAGCTTCGAGTCCGTTCACCTGGCTGGCGCGCGTCGTCGCTCGAAAATTTCTCCTTTCCTACGCTAGAGTTATATAATTATAACTCCGAGCCTGGAAGGAGGAAACGCGCGGGAGCCTATGTAGACGGCCGCCGGCGGAGCGTGAACGAGGCGAACTTGTGTTATAGCGCCTGGCTTCTCTCTGTGCAGTTAGACCGTGAGCTGTAATAATGCACGCGCGCTCAGCTCATTGAATTCTACGGCCTTACGGCGCTTACTCGCTCCGGGTGTGTGTGTGTAGACGCTTGCTGGATTGGAAGAAGAAACTGAGTTTTATTTATGGAGGAAATGTGTTTGGTCTGGATTTATGTTTGGGATGGGATGGGAATTGGTATATTGCTAGATCAATGAGAGGGATTTAGGTGCGGTAAAGTAGGAATTGATGATTCTGTGCGATGATTTGTGAAATATGTAAAATCGATTTTTTCATAACTATTAATCTTACTTTACCGGTCGCACGAGAAGCCGTTTCATTTCTAAGTGCAAGTATGCCCATAATAGCATTACACTTGTCATTTTTATTTATGACCGCCCGGCATTCAAAGATAAAAGCTTTATTCTCCCTGACAATTAAATAAGATAAAAATCAGCACATTTTATGCTTCTATAAAACCCAATTGTTCTCTTACAATCGGAAATTGCATAAGTCTCCGATATACACCGATCGCTCACTTTTATTCCTACAAAACATCATAAAATCTTCTCACCTCAACACAATTCCAACCATCAATCAAAAAACATCATTTAACAGCCCATAATACCGCTAACCCCACAGCCACCTCAAAAACCTCATCAGCCTACTCTCACCGCTCCATCAGCTCTCTCCAATCACTTCAAATCTAGCACTAACCGACAAAAAAACCGTTTCTATTTTCCGCAGGAGAAGAAAAAAGCGAGACGAGCGGAAGCATGCCGAGCGAGCGCTGAAGGATGGCGCGTTATGGAGCCGAGCGCGCGCTGCAGAGCCTGCCGCTAATGACGACGCTGACGAACGGCAGCGGGCCTGGCAGCTCGGCCTCGACGTCGCCGACGCCGCTGGCCTCGCCGCTCTCGCCTGACTCCGGCTCGCGCATCCCCCGGCTCTCTGCCTCGCCCTCGCCCCTCAGGCGCTCCGCGAGTATGAGGCTCAGGGGTGAGAGGCTGGATCATCACAGGTCCTCGCATCAGGATTTCTTTCCGGTTATCACCGAGAATGCCACGGATTCGCCGAAAAAGTGCGGAGGGGTAAGTGAGGCTGTGGCTGGGTATTGATTTGAGGATGTAGTTGGTGTACTTGCGATGGATTTTTCTCTGATGGAAATGGATGTTGCTGTAATGTTTTGGTAATGTATGTTGGACTTGCAGAATCAATCTACATTAACGAACTTACACGTATAATAAATTTCAATGTAAATGATCTTAATAATTAAAAGTAATTTTTTTATATCTTTATATTATCAAAAGATTATAGTAACATTTAATAGACCGTACTTTCCTATATCTGCGTTACTAAATTTTTCCAGCTGGATATTTCGCAATTAAAATAACGCGATTTAAAAAAACGTTTCAATTACCTTTTTTACCCACCCTTAGCAAGATTAAATTTTTTGCAAAGCTTTCTTTTAACGAAAGAAAGGCAAATTAAATTAAAAATACCTCCATTACATATTTCCTCTTCCTCTTTTCGCTCTCTCAACTATCTAGGTTAACAACTTTAATCTTCTCTAAGATAAAAGTAATGCAAATTCAAACTGTCTAGCGGGCACAGCTCGATAAAGTAGTACAAAGATCAATAGCTAGAATAAGAAAACACTATCGCCCACAAGCCACGATAAATCTACTCCCTTAATTGAATAAGAACAAGTTTTAATTCTAAAGCAGAGCATTAAATTTTCGCTTAATAAACAACCCTCGTATGAAAGATGGAATTTTAAATTGGCAAGGACCTTGACGAGCGCTCACAGCTGGGGTAATTGCGGAGTATACCAGCAGAAACGGGCGCGTTTACATGCACATAGTCTAGCGGAGGCTAGAATATATAAGCGATCGATGCACGCCAGGATATCGCACGGAACATAAACTAGTCAGTTAGATACCTGTTGCAATTCAAACTGGCCGCCCGGACATTAGTTACGCGGGCTGATTAACGCAGGGCCGCGCGCAGCTTTCTCGCGCGATCGCGGCTGTATATCTACGTCTAGATACAGCGCCGAGCTTTAAAGCACAGCTTTTCCAAATCCGCGTTCGGATATATAATTATCGATAAGCCAGCACGTGGAAAAACCAGCGGTCGATCTCGCCTTGTATAAATAATAAAATTTAACCAGCAACAACACAATCGAATATGCAAAACGAAAATTCACGTACTCCATAACCGTATCGATCCGCAGCAACGTAAAGATGCGCGGATAGCAAAAAGCTCCATAGACAAAGCAGTCGCAGCCGAAAAAGCCAAAGCCGAGGGGCTCAGGTGCAGCGGCGGGGTCAGCTGATTTGCAGGCTCCTCGAATTCGTCGCGCTTGCTCCAGTTTTCCAGCCGCGCTCTACACACACAGAGAGCTACACACAAAGCCAGGCCGCGCGAAAAAGAGACAGAGCGCGTCGCTTTGGTGCGCGCGTCGGCGCAGTGTATATCCGCTCGGCGAGTAATAGTAGGTATATAGCAGAGAGAGAGAGCGGGCTGCGCGCAGTCGTGGCTCGGCTGCTCACAGTCGGTCGGCCCGTCCGCCTGCATCAGCGCAGCAGTAGCCGGCCTAGGAGCTCTGGGACGAGCCGGGGTCGAAAGAAAAGCCGTCCGTGTCGATTCCGTCCTTAAAAACGCGCTCGCGCGCTAGGGCCGAGGTGTATGGACGCGGCACGCTGGCTGCACCCCGCGTCTGCATATGGAGCCGAGCGACGAGAGGAACTCGCGCAGCTGTCCCTCGGTAATGTCGACACTGCCCCATCATTGCTCTCCTTCTTTCCATGTCTAAGTGTATCTCTGTGTGTGTGTGTGTGTGTGTGTGTATGCGCTCCCCTCTTGAGCGGTTCTTGTATATACGTGTACTTTGCGACGCACCTTTATACCCTTCGCACGCTCTTGCAGCGCAATATAAATGCACTTGGGCTTGTATTTCACTCTGCGGCCGATTTTTTTTTCAGCCGCGCTATCACGCTTGGAATGCAAGCACGCACCTTTTTAGGCCTAAGCGTTTTTCTGTAGATGGTGCTTTGTGATTCAGTAAGCTTTTGGCATTTTTGTGAGCGACAGTCGTTTTGAAATGATAAGTTGGCCCACGCTAAAGATGAATAGTGCATCTAGAAGCTCGTTTTTAGCGATGCATTTGAGGAATTAGCTCGAGCCATCCATATTAATACTACAGCTACTCACTAGGAATAATAATTTTGAAAATTTTTTAAAAGCATAGCAAGTAGGCGCAGCTATAGAAAATTCGGCGTGGCTCAGGTTTGACCCCGCCTGCACCCGCAGACTGGTGTTTCTGGCGAGCTGCCAAGAAAACGTTGACGTGTCAATTACACCAGTAAACCATGATCCTCGCGTAGTAATTTAACTTTTTATTGACACTACACTGCCACTCGGTCCCTCATTAATTCAATGACACGGGATTAACACTCACGGTCTTCTTATCGTTAGATCCAGAATCAACACCAACGATAATCTAGATTGTCCAAAGTAAACCTCAAACCGTTTTGCCTAAATTCATTAATAAAACACACAGACATCCACTTGCTCCATCCGCAAGCACAGAATAAAAGCTCTCGAATGCGTCAGAGAGAGAGCCACGAGGCTTTTTGACCTAGACACGTTGGAATATCACCTCCGTATTTGTTTTATTTTGTCTTTTGCATAAAGGTAGATCGATACAAAGCTTTTAGCGCGCTTCGTTTGAACTCCAACTTCGGGGGAGGATATTTTGAGAATTTAGGTAAGAGGCAAGATGCTCTGTAAACGACGACCCCGAGAGAAAGTGCAGACGCCGCGATTTTTAGTTTTTCTTTTTTTTTACCTGCTCGGCACGAAGAGGGTGGCGTTCTTTGTCAACCAAAGCCGAACCATGTCAAGCGCGCAGGACTACTCCTGCTTCGGTTTGCCTTTTGAAATATTAAGCTCTAAAGCTCGAGACACCTAGTGGCTTGCCGTTTCGCTGGCCCCTCTTTGCTCGCCGCTGCTCGGAATAAAAAAATTGCTGCGAGAGTTTTTGGAGGGCTGCCTTTGTTGACTTTTAATTTGGGGGTACTCTGTGTGTCTACAAAAATTAAATTAAAAAATTTATTACAAATACTTCGGGCAATAAAATCTTTAAAAACAGCATCAACCCTTTCCCAAGCCGATCAACTCGTCCACAAACATTATTAAAAAACCTCCCCGACATACACGAAGCCATCGCAGCCAGCGTTGCATAATAAGCCCCACATCTCCAAGCCAACGTCCGCACTTAATCTTATTCTCAAGCCTGCACTATTAAGGCCGCGCTATCTATCAGTCCTCAAACACGCAGATCGCCCCCGCTCTCAATAAACGCTCAGCCAAGCGATCATCTAACAAAAATTTTCAGAGCCTCTCACTGACGCCGCTGCGTGGCCGGTCGGCGCGCTCGCGCACGAATTCGGGCACGAGCCCAGGAGGCGGCCATGGAGCCGGCTGCAGCGAGGACTGCAGCGACGCGGAGAGCGTCAAGAGCTTCGGCAGCAACTACAGCACGGCGAGCGCCTGCGACCACGCGAGCTTCGCCCTCAACGGGACTACCTGGTCGGGACGGACGCGACGCTACGTCGTTCACTGCTCGAGCCACCAGGCGGACAGCGAGGAGTACCTCACGCCCACCCAGAGAGCCGCCAGACAAGTGCGCAAGTTCCAGGTGGGTTTGGCCAATTTTTGCTTTTCCATGTAAAAAGTTTATTTTAGGGTTTGTTTTTGAGATTATTATTTAAAATAATTAATGGATGATTATAAGTTCCAACGAAAGGTTACAGTAGACCGTATTGATGGGATATCTTTATCTATTTATTCAATAAATTAAACGCGCTAATAAGCATTCTTTACAAATAATTATACAATGTTATAACAATAAGAAATAGAGGATAAGAAAAACTTAACTAATAAAAAATAATGCATTAATATTGAATAATATTATAAAATTTTTACTTGTTTATGTTCTCTCTAAAAGTAAAAAATAAAATTATCACGTTTTGCTCCATCTCTCTGCAAAATCTGTGCATCTAAATATTAAAAAGTTTTATAAATCAGATTAACATGTTAATTTAGTTAAAATTCTCTTTCATAACCAGTATTTTTACCTTTTTACTAAATTCTGCAGTGACTATATATTTCTTGCAGCGACATACTGGCAATCATTTTCATAAATGAATACTATCTGTAAAAAAATATTCACTTTTTACATTTAAAGAGTGTGTAAGACAAAAAAGATGATATCACATCTTTGTCGCTAAACTTCTTTAGAAATTATTTCGTTGAAAAGTAATGTTAAATAGCTTTTATCATGTACTGAAATTTTCGAAATAAAAATTCTAAATAAAGAATTTGCTTATTACTATTAAAAAATTATTATTTTTCGTAACATTCCAAGGCTTTATAGAATCATAGAAAAAAATATATCACTACAATGCTTGCTTTCGCTTGACAGGCCTTACTAAGGGAGGCCAGAAAGGAAATCGAGGAAAAGGACCGCGAGATCTTCCGGCTGACTAAGGAGGTGGTCGAGCTGCGCCTCTACAAAGCCTCGCTCAACAGTCCCGACGAGAAAACGGACAGCAGCGAGGCCGCGACCGTACGCGAAAACTGCAACGACCTCAACAATCCCTTGTCGCCGGAATCGCTGCCCGACGAGCTCACCACCTGCACGGCGGACAGCTCGTTCGACGCAGCCACGACGGCCCCGAACCTTAGTCCCCGGCGAACGCCAGATAAGAAGGAATCGTCGCTTGTTGACTCCGGCCACTTTGAGGATGGTTCCGTGCACTCGAAGGAGTCGGTTTGTCTCGCTGCGAATACTGATATTATGCCGGCTCTGCCCTCGACGTCCCGGCACGATGACAGCGTTACTTTCATGTCGGAGTCGTCGATGAGGGAGCTTTCGTTTCAGGACGAAGAGAGGAAGAGGCTGGTTGATCATTATGAAAGCAGGATCGAGGAGATGCACAGGAGGCACGTCGATGAGATACAGCTGCTCAAGGAAAACCATAATGACAAGGTAGACTGTTTAAAAAAAAAATTAAATAGATTAAATGCGTTGATTTTGCTATTAACTAAGGAAAATTGTAGGTAGAAAGTTTGCTGAACCAATTGGCCGAGGTGAACACGCGCTACTGCGAGGTCCGTCCGTCCCTGGATACGGCGGAGAGCCGGACCAGGGAGCTGGAGGCGGAAGTCGAGGCGCTGAGGACTGAGCTCGCCGAGCAGAAGGCTCTGCTGGCAGACCAGGAGGAGCGAAATAAACAGATGTACCTGAAAATGTATTCAAAGGGCCAGGAAGCCGCGAGAATCGAGCAGGCTGATCTGCCCATTGTGAGTTACGACTTGCGAAATTATTAGTTTGTTGTTAGATTATATGGAGAAATAATTTTTTTTATTATTTCCACTTTCGTTAGGTTCATGAGCAAGCCCAAAAAGGCACGTCGAAAGTTTCCGTAGCCGAGCTTCTGCAGCAATTAACCGTCACTCAAGCCGAATTAGAAAATATTAAGGTAAAGAATATTTATGTAGTTTGACAGTCTATACAATTAATTATTTATTAATCATAAAAGAATTGTACGCTAGTTATATTAGTTAATTATCAAGAGTTTTTTAAGAGAAACTTGCTAATTTATTTTTTGATCATTTGTTAAATATTGCGCAAGATTTAGAGGAAAAATTAAGAAGTTTTATAAAATCTTATAATCTCTTACAGGGCGAGGGCAGGGGGGATCAAATATTTGAATCCGCTGAAAAAGTCTTATATAATTTTACATATCCTGTAAGAGCACCTTTCACGTTCACTTTTCCTCACATTTACCTTGTCTTGTAACAAAATTTAACACGACTATATGTACTAACAATGTTCCACTGTTTTCGGCCGCTGCTCACATAATCCAGCCATTCCAGGATACAAGCTACACGCCCGAACCTCTCGCTTTGGCCAATCGTAGCCAAAGCTTATTAAGTTTACAGGAGGCTGTTTCTCTCTGGGTTCTTGGCACGCGTAAGGTATTGTATTCCTTACATCACTGCCACGCGAATGTCGGAGTATCCTAGTTTATAGCATGCATGCACAGTGTAATATTATTTTTTATTTTCAATAAACATTTGCACATTTTCATGTTTTTAAATTGTTTTTAAGATAAGAAATTTTTTTTTAACTAGTTATACTGTTTGATTTCTATTATTTTTTGCATTTCTTTATTTGATTAATGTATATTCATTTATAAATTTAAGCGTAGATTATCTGTAAAATTATTATACACTTTCGAGTTAGAAATCAAAGAGGGCTGCACAGAAAATTGAGAAATAATGCATGCCAATTTTCACTTTCACACTGTATTTTCGCTGCACTAAAATTCATAGCAACAAGTAAGTTATGAAGTTATTTATTAAACTTCACTCTTAGAAGAAACAGCCTCTTAATTCCTCGATGGATGTTGATGATACTAAGCTTTGGCACCTTAGCTTTATTTGGTTCACGTTGTATTAAATATACTGTTTGTGGTATCACTTTTTTAATTAGAAATTATCTTACACCTACAAATGTAGATTAAATTAAACGTTATCTTATTTAGGCAATGTACAGACGAATCGTGGAATCAAGAAACAGTCAAGGAGCTCTCGATCCAGAAATCACTCTGCAGTTCCTCAAGTCAGCAATTTATTACTTCCTTACCGACAAAGAGAATCTACATGGACATTTAAACGCTATCGAAAGTATACTAGGTTTTACAGACTCAGAAAAGCTCAACATTGACAGGATATATCGTTCAGCTAGAAAATAATTGTAAAAAATTTCCATTTGTTAGTATGCCAATTTATTAATCGTAAGCAACTGCGCGCGGTGCTGATTTTTTTTACTACTAATTTTTTATTTATGGAAACGAGAGATATGTATTTTTGTTAATAGACATATCCCTGAAGTTAAATATTACGAACTTTCTACTATAAAAATTTTAGACATGAAGTAAATTTATCGTCTAAAAGAAAGTTTGACGGCCTTACTTACCGACATTTTATAATTTACGAACATATTGTTAGTTTGCAAAACTTTCTTATTTTTTAAGTTTTTTACTGATTTAAAAAAATAGTGGAAAACTTGAAAATTGAAAAAATTTTGTAAGGATGTCAAAAAAGTAATGTACAAACTATGAAATGTTGATAAGTTAAAACGGATGTACCAATATTCTCTTGACATATGAAGTTGATTGTTTTGATTTAATTTCATTTTTAATTTTGCTTTATTTAATGTTGTATAGTCTTCAATTATTACATTCATGATATTGACTTTTCTAAAAGATTTAAAGCTGCTTTTTCAACACTTACATTAAAATTGACAAAATTCGCCAATTTCATCAACATTTAGATAGTGATTAAGATATCTAGCTGAGGTTCTGGGATTCATTATCAATACAAATATTTAAAAATATTATTACTATATATTAAATTTTACAATATGATGCATGAAACAATTCCAAAGTTTAATATTATTAAAAAATGACATACGTAATAAGAATGAAAATATTTACTATAAATATGTTTTAAATTACCTGCTTATAAAATAGATTTAAAAATGTTTATCTACTTGCTTTCTGAGATAATACAATTATTTTCAAAATTAATGAAGAAAAAGTTTATTATCCGTAAGTTGACAAGTTTCAGTTTTTCCAATAACATTTTTGCATTCCTTAAAAAAAATTACTTTATCTTTATTGTAGATGTTAAAACAGTTTGAAATAATTTTATATTTTGTACATATTACATTTTTGTAGGATAAATTTCGAGTGTCAAAGTAAACTTGCAAAACAAAAAGTTCAATTGTAAATACTATGTAACAGTAGCCTTTTATTATATTGAATCTTTGAATCCCTGAACTCATTAAGGCAAAGTCATATACACCGAAGATTATTAGAATTATGTTAATCTTGTATGTAAATCTGGTGATATCGTGTCCAGAAAGGATAACCAACGAGACTGATGATGGTAATATCTTGCCTTTTAAAATTGCTTGAGGAATAAATTAGAACATCAAAAATAATTTTTACCTGTTAAAATATATTACATTTTGGTTTTAATTTCTGATACTCCACAAATGCAAGCTAATTTTTCGTAAATTGTAATTAATTTAGCTAAATTTATGATTTTAAGTCAAAAAGCATAATATGAATAATGTAAAAAAAACTTTATCTTTGAAATGTATCCCTAAAACACAAGAGTTCCTGCCTTTATTGATTTGAACTTATCTTCAAATCAAAAATGCAATGTGTGATTTAAATGGGTTGCGAATCCCCATCAACAATTTGTAAGAGGCATTAGCCCCTTTATATTTTGAGCGATAATTAAGGAAAGGAGTGATTTTTTTGTAAGCGATACCCAGAAAAATAAAATATTAAAAAATTTACGATATTAAAAATTTGTCTGCACATATTTTATCTGGATGTCACAAAATACAGTTATGAATTTTAAATGGGTATAATAAAAGTATCGCATGATTGCAAGTTATATTTGTTTCTTTAATCTACCTAATTTTTTTTTCAGACTATTAAATAAAAACACATTATATTTTGAATTTTTTTTGGTATTTTTATTAACATAATTTTTGTAGTAAAATACATAAAACATGTAAATTACTTTTTACCAGCCAAGATGATACCCTCATATTTCTGTTGGAACCATTTCATAGCATCTTCTTTTGTGAGCCTATGTTGGAAACCAACTTTGCCGGTTTTCCTTCTCCTGTGTGCTACATTGAATCCTAAAAACAAATTTAAAATATTTATTTATGCTTATTCAGTAATTCAAATTTTTATAACTAAGTTTATATTCTATTCAGTTTTTTTTCTTTTATATTTATAATTTTATTCAAGATTTATTTATATACAGTTAAAAAAAAAACAATTCTTTTTTTAATTTACTTATAATTTTTAAAGCAATATAAAATCTTTATTATTATTAGAGGAATCCAATGCTCTCATTCAATTTTTAGTGTAAAAAAATATTGTTTTGTTATATTGTAGTTATTTATTAAAACTACAAGATATAGAGATATTTTGACAAACTCAAAACTATAAAAAAAAAAAAAAATTGTCTATAATTGTCTGCAATAAATAATTTCACTTTTCCGTAAGTAAAGGCAAGTTAAGAAAAATATATAAATATGTATAAGATTACTTTTTAATATTTTGAATGTCGCTTCCACTAAGTAACACACCCAGTAACAGAAGTGGGCATGGGTTGCAAATAAGAAGCTATTAATTTAGCACATGTTCAAAAAGAACTATAGATATAATTTAAAACAATAATATCTATGATACCAGATGATGTGCAAAGTAAATATAAAATAAATATAAAATATTCTTACCTGGACGACCAAGGACAACGTAGAAGTCCAAACCATAGATACCAATGCTTGGGTCATACTTGATACCCAAATCAATGTGTTCTTGGATACCAAAACCAAAGTTACCAGTGCCAGAGAAATTTTCTTTGCGCAACTCGTATTCTCTTACCTATTATAAAAAAAATGTGTTATACAGATTTGTTTAAACTTTTCAATTTAATTCTAATTTGGAATAATTTAAAGTAAATTTACAAATATTCCATTCAATTTTATTCCCTTTATTTCATAAAACAATAAATACTAAAAATAAATGAATTCTTTTGTTGCATATTTACACAGCCGATTGAAGGTTCATGTTTGTTTATGTAAATATAAGAAAGTACTAAGAAAGGAAAACATGCAATTTTTTGATAACTTTAATAAATATACAATATGAAACAATAAGTAATTTTTCTTTAGAATATAAGGGGGAATAACTGAAGTCTATGATCTCATAAGATCTCATTGAATTACTTTACTAAATAAAGTGTACTCACTTTCAAACCTCTCTCCAAGATTTCTTCGGCCTTGGGTCCACGAACTGTGCAGTGGACAGCAATCTTTTCATTACGACGAATGCCAAAAGACCTTACAGTGTAACGAGCTTTGGAGAATACTGGCTGTTGACCAGTCAACTGTTCCAACACCTAACACCAAAATTTATAAATGTTATAAAAATAAATTATTACCTATGATTATACGAGTAAAATAAAAATAAAGAAAATTACCTTAGCGGCACGTGTAAGTCTGTCACCAGATTCTCCAACGCAGATATTCAAACAAAGTTTGCGGATCCTCACTTCACGCATAACATTTTTGGAGGCATCTTTCCTTTCCTTCCTGACTTTCTTCACTGCTGGCTTAGCCGGGGCCTTCTTCGCGTCCTACAATAAATAAACCATCAAATATTGTTAATACAAAGTCTGTTGACTCAAAATAGTTCAATTTCGGATTTTGAAGGTTAGAATTGACACGCCGTACGACAACAAGCGTGCCGAAGTACCAGTCTGTCATAGGTGAAAATTATAAAAAAAATTTTAAAAGGGTCGAAACTAATGCAGTTTATGAGCGAGGAAATTATTTAACTTATTTTCTGCATTGACAACATTGCTCTTTTTATAACGATTATTGAGATAATTGTGGATTTTCGGGAAAATTTTTCATGCAACAAACTCACCGACATCTTGGAGAGAAAAGAAACCCACGAGCAACTCACCCTAGCGGTACTCGGCGAGAGTTTCGATTATCAGGGCTACCAATACTACAAATATTACAGAAATTCTTGATTACAGTTGTGGCTTATAATAGTTGGTTCTTTAGATTAGTAAACTTGAATTTGAAATTTTTTAATAGTAAACGTGCAATATTTTTTTCGGTTTTTCGTTACATGAATTATACATTTTATTATCAGAGATTTTAACCGTACCTTTTTATTATTTCTTAAATTTATTTTTATGAAAATTAGCGTTATTTCTCGACATAATTTTATATATACAATTGAGGAGATCGTGGTAAAATCGCGTGCGACACTAAACTAGATTTTTATAATTAATTTTGAATATAAAAGATATTATCTTTTGGATGTTAAGCAATTATTTATAATTATTGAAAAGGTTAGAAATAAATTTCTTTCTTGATCTATGCGAACCAAGGTGTAAGTTATGAATACATTTATTTGCGTATTCGCTTTTGTCAACGTTTCGGAGGGATTCAAAACCTCCCTTTTCAAGACTTAGGCGTGTACATAGTAAATAATGTGATGGTACATTATGTATGAAATCTCAAGGAGTTACATCTGAGGTCGATATGCGACCAACAGCATATAATGAAAATCGCCTCCAGCCGCGGTTTCGTTCGTGACCGTGGAAATTTCACGTTTTTGACTAAATCTCCTTAAGATTTCATACATAATGTACCATCACATTATTTACTACACGCCTAAGTCTTGAGAAGGGAGGTTTTGAATCCCTCCGAAACGTTGACAAAAGGGAATATGTAAATAAATGTATTCATAACTTACACCTTGGTTCGCATAGATCAAGAAAGAAAATTATTTCTAACCTTTCCAATAATCCACGACTTGCGAACGATAACTTCTTACTCCCAGGCGGAAATTGAAAAATGTATAAAAAAATAATAAAAAGTAATAAAAAATAATAACAGTTATAAAGTTTTATACATATTCCCAAATCCGGGTTTTA
>JAPYZA010000936.1:0-31846 GCA_030522685.1 Eupelmus azureus | reverse complement strand
ATTTTGTCTGTACTTTCAAGTTTTCACTTAAAATAGTTTATGGTAGTTTTTTACATAAAATAGTTTATAATAAGGTGTCCGTATTTCTGTGTAAATTAGCTGAGTTGCATTATCAGAATACTTATTACGGTTATTACAAGATTTGTATAAAGTCAACATCTACTTCAGTACTTAGGCGTGACTTAAAAAAAATCAGATGCTCTATAATAAGATAAGAACAATTTTTCAACTTGTCATTTGTTAAAATAAAATGAACAAACTAGAATTATTAAGATATTTGTTTTTAGTGGTGTGGAATCACATAGTAAATTATACGGAAAACCCATTTGGAGGTCAAAGCTATAAGACATTCGCCCTGGATACCTATATATTGCACATATAGACTGGCGAGCGCCTAAAAATAATTGATTCATTAAAAATTTTATTGACGTTACTATGTAGAAATTATAAAAATAAACGGTATTTTACTTTTGTTGAGAATAGGAGTATGGAGAAAAAGTGCAGCAATTATAAAGGCAATTTCTTTTCACTTCTCTACACATAATTCTATTTCTCTGACTGTATACAAAAAAAAAAAAAAGAAAAAGAAAAAAACACTGTAGAGATAAGTGAAGCAAGCGTGGAAAAGAAGATTGACAGGTTGTGAGAGATATATTATGCAGAGAGAAAGAGAGAAGCGCAGAAGGAGATCGAGAAAAAGGAGAAACAATTGGAAGGGAGGATAATAGTAAGAGAGAAAGATATATATACACGTACATACATATGGAGTCCGAGGAAAAAGGAGAAAAGAAGTGAGAGATAAGTAGAAACAGAAAGAGAAAGAGCGAGAAAGAGAGGAGGTAAAGGGAGGAGGTATTTTTTTCGAGAGACTTTACGACGTTTCTCATGGCATGCACGTTAATCTGGCGGCGTCCAAGTCACGCGTTTTACGATGTCTCGATGCATACGTGCCTCGTCTGCCTGCCGTCTGGGAAACCAGAGACTAACAAGCTCCGCAAGCGCGCTTGTATAAGTAAAAAAAAAAGATCTGGCCGCGGAGGCCGGCGCGGGACACCGCGCGCTCTGTGCAGCGGAACGTGAGCGCCCACTTGACCATCCATGGGATTACGCCTCAACAATCGTTAGAGGCTCGCGGTACCTACCGTTTTCAATTTTCTCTTTCTCTTTCTCTCTCGCACCCCCTCGCGAACCTCTTCTAATACCGTTTGCTGCTCTTTTTTCGTGCGAACACGGCGCTTTTTGCTCCTTCAGCTCGTCCCCCGACGCGTTATGTATGCACATGCAGAATAGGATCATTATTTTCTTCGAGTGTTTTTAAGTGAAATTGCGCTTTGCACTATGGTATTTCATTTTAGTATTACAGGAGGTATAAATAGCGCTAACGATGATTAATTTAAATTGCCCTCTATTAAAAAAGAGGAGCGGCCAAAATGAAAATTATCCATTACGTTATTAAGTTTCAAAGCATTCTATAATTTTTAATTTAAACTTTGATATATGTTTGTAAGAAATGCATTTGTAAGAATATAGCAGAGTAGAGGCTGAAGCAATATTATGCATAATCTGTAAAGAATAACTAACCAGAAAAATTTATCTTACTTGGCCCTTAATTTAAATAAAATAAATAATTAATAACAAACAAAATAAACTAAACAAAACATTAAACTAAATATTTATATCACAGTCACATAAATGAATTAGTTTTAAGTATGTATGTCATTGAAAATCTAGCAAATCATTTTTTATAAATTTAGGTACCTCTTTATAACTGTTTATGAACTGTGAAGAAGGCAGATTTTCATGAATTTCCAAATTTCTCTAATTGAATTTTGATATAAATTTTATAATTTAGTTTTTAAGGTATTTTTTACAGTGATAGAGGTAAACCTAATTAAGATTCATTGATAAGAATAGTAAACTTCAAAATTTAAGTAAGTAACATTTTCGTTTTATGATTTTAAAAGTTATTCTATTAAAAAAGTACTTGATAATCTCAATGATCTATTTTTTCATTTTTATCTGAATTGATAAATAATACTTCTTATAATTAGATATTTCTAATATTTTTTATAAATATCAAGAAGAAAAAGACAAATTAACTATGATTTTCTTAAATTAAATTTTAAAAATATATTTTATTACTTCCTGTGCTAGATTTATATATTTACTTATTTTAGTACTTTCTCGTCAGTATTTATTATTAGTATATTAGTATTCAGACCAGTCACGTTGAAAAAAAGATTGATTTATGCAGCTGTTTACGAGTTGCACTTGTTAAGTGCTTTATTGAATTCACTTAAGTTAGCCCTCTTGTGCCTCTTTGCCTTATAATAGGCGCGTGCGAGATTTGGAAATATCCTAATCGTTGGCTTGACGTCGTCTCATAAAACGAGATGCGACTTTGCAAGGTCAGCGCATGAAATTTAAGCACTATGTATGAGTATATTGCATAAGCTCATGAATGCACGAGAAACCAAACATCCTTTTACATTTAGGGTTGTAATAATATTTATCTTCGTAATGTTAATAAAGCTTTTATGCTTATTACATATTTACTCAGCAATTTTAATTATAAATTAGTAATCAACTATATAGTATTTATATAAGAGTAAAAATATATATATATAATTTTCAATTTTCTCAAATTAATTATTTAAAAATAACAAAGTGATATATTCGTGAAAACAAAAAGATCTTCAACGAAATAAGACGTTATTTAAATAATTTTTATTACCAATGTTTTTAGAGATTTTTTACTCTCTTCTTCAGAGCTTTTAAGGATAAAAATTTAATGAATGTCGAGCTTTGAGTAAATTACGTTGCCAAGACAAGATTTACAATTTAACGAAAAAGATCTCAACCCCAGCAATTTTAAAACTTCACTTTGCGCTCGGTAGTCCGACAATTAACTTGAGACAAAATAGCATTGACCGTGATTTTGTGACCACTGGGGTTCAAGTTTTAAAATTACTGTGGTTGTAAATTGTTTTGTTAAATTCAAAATCTTGTAGTTGTGATGTAATTTATTCGGTGTTTATAATGTATTGAATTTTTATCTTAATAAGTCCTGCAGAGGAAGGTAGAATGACTCTCAAAACTGAAAAATATTTAAATAGCATCTTGGTTCTTTGGAGATATATTTTTTTAAACAAATTATCACACCAACGAACGCTAGAATCTTTTGCTAAAATTGATATATTTTCAATTTTGAAAATTCTAAGCGATGTTAAAGACCATTTTTTAAAGTAAAATCAAACGTTATATTATCTTTAAGGATCATCAGTTACAAGTTACTAAACTAATAAAATAAAAGGAGTTATCCACGGATGGTGAAGTATGTATACATTAACGAAAAAAAATAACGTAGAAAACTCAAGCCATAGCGGTATTTCAATTAGACACAAAAACGTTTCCTTTCTCCATTGTCCTTCACTCTTCCTGGCAACGTGAGATCTTTCACGACTTGCAAATAAATTGCTTTCGACTTTTCTACTGACCATTGAATTTCCTTATTTAGTAAAGTTGATTAGATATTAAGAATGGAAACATAGTACAAACATTTTTAATATTTAATTTACAATTAAATTGTTTATATGACAATTATTAAAAATTTTTAAGGTACAGATTTATTAATAAATAATTTACTTTAAAGAATTATTTTTAATTTATTTTACTTTGAAGAAATATTTTTGAGGTCTAAATAAAGTCGTCTTTTAGCCTGTTGCATTTTTACGTGCATCGGAAATGTTTCTGAAATTATTTCTTTTTGTTTCTTAATTCAATGGCTATATTGAATGAAAGAAGGTCAATGAACTTTATAAAATATTTTAGAAGAAACAAATTTGTTACTGTTTATTCAAAAAATCTAATTTTTAGAAGATTTTTAGAATAAATTCAATAAAAATTATTGAGGTACTGAAAAAAATGACTAATGATTTTCCTATGTGCTCTACTTTTTATATAAGAACATTTAAAGTTGTAATATTATTTATATCCGCATATATAAATTATGAGAGGATAATAAAATTTTTTTATAATTTTATGTAATTTAGGAATACAATTACATTTTTTGAAACTATAATTAAATATTTAATTATTTATTATATATTCTAATAATATAAGATTAAATATAACGAATCGTTGCAAAATATATATATCTTTAGACATATTTATAGTCTTCAATTAACTTTTTTTAATTTTGAAGAAAATCATCAAAATCCAAATTTAAGCGGAGTCTTTGGAAAATCTTTCATGTCCTCTCCGTGACTCTTAAAGTGTTACTCTAACTCATTCTCTCCTAAATTTAGCAGATCTGCGTCGTATAGACGTCGGCTTCGTTAACGACTCGAAAGTCGCAATACGATGTAGTTATGTGCGTGGTTGCAACAACATTTGGAAGAGCGTAGAGAGAAGGGAAAAATAAATATCTCGCGGCAGAATGAGCAGTCGCATTTTACTCGATGAAAGGCGCTGTAGATATTTTTATGAGTCGTTGTGAGCCCTATCCTACAGATTTTTCACTTCTGTGTAAAAATAAATTTCTTAATAAAGATAAAATTTTGGTCGGGTTTGAATTGTTTTATGTGTCGATTATTATTATTATTTTATATAATTATTTTTGTATCTATTGAAATTAAAATGAGTACTATAAGTTAGAAATAACTAATCTATACATGCAATGCAGCTTGTTGATGTGCTGTTAATATTAAAACGTTAAAAAGTAATATATTTAATATATTTTGTTATTTAATTTCTTCAAACAATTTTGTTAATCATGAGAACGAAAATAAAACGATTATTTTTATATCAAATGCTTCATAACTTCATGCATTTGTTACTGAAATTATTTTATAAAAACATTAAAATTGTCAGTAATTGCTAGATGCTTCATAATTTAAAACAAAATAACAATTGAATTACATTTTACTTTCTTTTTACCAGTTGCAAATCTTACCTATCAACGATTGAAGTTATGTTTCCGCTAAAAGTCGAAAATTTAAAAACTAGTTTATACTAATTATGATATTTCAAAATATATTTAAACTACTGATTAAGAACTATCTATTTGAAATAAAATTTTTATAATTATTTTAAAATGTCAGAAATAATTTATAGAAAAAAAATTTAATAACCAAAATGATTAAAAACTTGAATTATTTATGAAATTTCTTAAAAATATTTTACATCACTGACTCATCTGTCAATAATATTTAACTAAAATTTGTAAAAACTTACTCTTTTCGTTGTGCCATTGCAAAGCGCTGATAGGCCGTGAGGTTTTGGTTGTCAGTCGTATTGCCATTGATCGAGTACGTAGACGACGATTCACCGGCGTCATTCTGATACTCGAAGGTATCATTGATGAGATCGTCGAGCGAGGAAAACGAGGTCTGCCTGAAGCTGTCCTCCTCCTCGTCTCTATTTCCAAAATCGGCGCCGGTCGCTGTATCCCCCTCATCCTCGAAATTCAAGAGCGTCTCCATAGCCTCGGGTATGACCCTGTAAACGTCACCCCCGACCCATTCCAGACCCTCGTACTCGCTGACCCGCTTCTTGGCTGTTGTCGCCTCCGCCTGCTCTTCGGCTTTTTTGCTTATACCGGCAGTCTCGTCGCTGGTTGCAGACTCGTTGCGCCGCTCCCCTAGCCCCGAGCCATTCAGCGCCCTTTCAAAATCCTCGTGGCTGGCGAACTCCCTCTCGCGCTTCTTCGCCATCTCCAAGAGATCTTCGTCGCCGTCAACGAGCTCGACCTCTTCCACGCTCAATTTCCCATTGGGCACGAGATTCTCGTAGTCGACGATGGCCTGCCTGTTGAAGTCTTCCAGATTGCTTGACCTCGTTGAGCCGTCCACTTCATAATTCTCGTCTAAAGAAGAAGCAGCAGCAGCAGCAGCGCTATTGTCACGCTTGCCGGTAGCCCCGGACAACTGAAAGGAACTAGCTGCACTGGACTTTGCACTGTCCACTTTTATGACGCTTTTGGCTCGGTGATTCTTCAGGAGCATTTTCGACCTCTCGTCCGATCCGGAATCGAACTCGGAATCGTCGTACCTGATTTTGAAGACCACGTGGGGCTCCATGGCTTTATCAAAGTTCTGCCTGAACGATTCCTCGGTCACGGCACTGCTCTTATCCTTATCGTTATCGCCGCCGTCTGGCAGCTTGGATTCGTCGTAATCGAGTTTGGAGGCGTGGGTTGCTATTGCGGCGGGTCCGTTCTCGTAATCGTAGACCGCCTGCTTGTTGTAAGCTTCGAAGTTGCCCTCGCGGCTATTTTTCTTACGCTGATGCGATGACGATCTGCGATTGATCGTCGCCTGATACTTGGCGCTCAGCATTTCCTGCTCCTGCTGCTTCTTGGCCCTAGCAGCGTACTCTTGCTCCTCCTTGAGCCTGCTCAGCTCGTGTTCCCTGATGGCCATCACCTCCTCCAGAGTATAATTCAGAGCTTTCAGCAGCAGCATGTCCGCAGGATGCAGGTCACCAAGGATTATCTGCAGGATTGCCTTCTTCATCATCTTGTCGAGCTTCTTGTAGCTGTAGGGAATCTTGTCCTTGTCGGGCTCGGAGCCGTTCTTGTTGTAGAATCCAGGCTGCAAGCTCCGCCGGCTCTTGGATTGACCGGCATCCGTCTCCGCTGCTGCTTGCGCTAGGATCTTGAGATCGTCGGCAGCGCCGCTGTGGTGCCTGAGGTGGTGCGAGAGCGCGCAGCCGCAGACATCGACGATCACCAGGCAAACGATAAAACTTCTGATTGACCTCATGGTTCCCCGCGCCCCACAGAGTCGCTCTTTAAAAAGTTTATTTTCTAAAGTCTTAAGAAACAATAACACCAGCACCGATTTCGATTAACGCGCCGAGTGCAAGCCGTGAGCGAAGAGCGAGACAAGAGATAATTAAACGTGTAAATAAGTTATGTATATCGGGCGGCGATAATAGCCCCAGGATCCCGGAGGCGTTATACAGAAGCTTGTTGCACGCTGCGCTCACGTAATCGACATGTTTGTGCCCCGCGGGCTATCTCTTGCTCTCTTTTTCTCCTTCTCTGCCAGTGGCTGTTCGGCTCTCTTTCTGTGGTGTGCGTCTGGTCGGGCGGCGGGCGGCGGTGTGTATCACGATCTACCGCGCGAAAAAGTCATCGGTCGTCTCTGGTCCCTCGGCAGCTCGCGTGCTCTTTTAACAAGTTCGGCGGGCAAAAACCGGAGTGGGCTGCGCGCGCGCGCGCGCGTGAGCCGAGCGCGCGCGCCTCGCGACTATAGGTATACGCACAGAGGGAGTGAGTGAGAGAGAGAGAGAGAGGTTCACCGCTCCGTTTTTCTCTCTTTCTCTATCTCTCGCTCGTTCGGCTCGGTCCGCACTGAGCGCGCTATCTCGCTTTCTCCTCCTCTCTTACTCACTCGCTCGGCTCTCGAGCGAGCCTAGGGCCAGGGTAAACACGAGGGCAGACAGCTCGCAGACAGCTCGCTATCTCTCTTTCTCCCGCGTGTCTCGTCTTTCCCTCCTTTTTGCTGGTTCCAGTCGCGCGCGCGCGCGCGCGAGAGAGCGAGCACGCTCTTTCTCTCACTCGCTCGCTCGTTGATCGTCGATCGAGTGGCTCTGTTGCTGCTGGAAGAAGGTAGGAGGAGGAGGGCAAGAGAGAAAGAGAAGAAGGACTCGTTCTTTTTCTTCCTCTTTACGTTTCTCGCGTGCGTGCGTGCGCGCGCTCTTGCTGCTCTTTCGCTCTGTGCTTGCAGGAGCCTTTTTAACCTGCACTCGTCTAGATGTGTCCAACTTTCAATCTCTCTATCTCTCTCAAGCTGTTGGGCTGCCGGTGCTTGATCCGCACCGCGCGAGTTGTAAGTCTCAACTGAACTGAGCCGAGCTTCTCGCAGACATAATTCTGTCTACTCGGTAATTCCGAGACAGAACGCGCGCGCGACCTAACGAGAGAGAAGGAGAGAGAGAGCGAGTGCGACAGAGAAGTGTCGGGGATAGAGAGAGAAAGAGAGAAAGGGAAAGAGGAGATGAGAGAAAGGTATATGCAGGGAGAGGGAGGGAAACCGAGGGGAGAAGTGAGAGAAAGAGAGAGAGAGAGAGTAGAGAAGCGAGAGACTAAGACGAATTTCCTTCCTATATACCCCCACGATGTCTACCGGATCTCTCTCTCTCTCTTTCTCTCCCTCTTTCTCTCTCTTTCATTCTCTTTCTCTCTATCGGCTTGTGACAAAATTCTCTTTCCCGTTGGTCCAGACGGTCCTCCTCCCCTTGCACCTTACACCCACCAGAATGTGTACGCGTGTGAATGTTTGGGTGTGTATATGTGTATTTGAGTGCATGAGCGAACGTGTATTAGCGTACAGCCTCACACTCTTTCTCTATCTCTCACTCGTTCCTCTCTTTCTCATAAAACTTTATGTCTATCCGTCTGGGAGCTTCTTAAATTCTTCCTTGAATTTCAACAAAGTATCTTTTCTCTAAGATCGTCTGGCGCACGCTCTCCTTCTGTTACGTCGCAGGCAAGCACGCGCGTTGCAGCTCGTATCTTTTCTCGCCTTTCTTTCTCTTGCTCTTTTTCTCAACTTTGATTTTTCGCAGTCGCTCTCTGATATATGCCGCTTAAGCATTCTTTCGACGACAGATATTCACTCGATAATGGCCTACTTCTTACGCGCCGCTTGAGCAGCGTATATAAAAGACTATTAATTTCAAGAGCCACTAGACAGTCAAACCCTTTGACTTTTATTATTTCCGACCTCTCTTTCCCTTGTTTTTTTTTTGTGTCCCTCCTAAAAGAAGGAGAATCGTTTCTTACTTTATTTTATATCGGTGCAGTACAATGGTTCTCACTCAGGCCGAGAGAATATTTCTCCAGGTCTTATTCTCTTTGATAGTATTCTTCAATGCTTTACGTCCTATTGCACCTTTAGCCACTTGTGCGCACTAGCTTCGCATTTAAATTTAACGGGAGTATTCTCTTGATAGTCAAAGTTTTTCCTTCTCAACTGTGAATCGGAATATGCCATTCGTTCTTTTTAAACTCTTTCAATCTTCTTTCGAATTAAATTTAACGCCTCTTTCATCCAAATCGTATCTAAAATTAAATTTAGACACGTCTGAAGACTCTTATCAGTTCTAGACGATTATGCACTATAATATTTTGAAAAATTCAAACTATTCGCTTCCTCAGGTAAGCATAGACACACCTTTCAGCACCTTTCCGTTGACAACGTGTCTCTAACATATGCTTATTGTGTATATATCGGCGAAACGAAAAAATGAAGGACAGTAGGATGATAAAAAAACCCGGGAAGAGATAGAGAGTTATATTTGATAAAGAGAGAGAGAGAGCGCGCGCGAGAGAGAGACGCAAATTATGTACCCCGCCCGCGTATCCAATGCGCACACCCATGTCTGATCTATCTCTATCTTTCTCTTTTTTCTCTCTCTCACTCCCTCATTCCATGTTGTACCATGCGGTTCAGTGTTGACCGTCAGGGGGGTAGAGCCCCCGTCGAGGACTTTATAGGGTGTCTCCCCCCTCTCTTTCGCTGAGCATGCTCTCTCTCTCTCTCTCTCTCACTCTCTCACCGTCTAGACGATTCGAAAGATATGATCTTTTGAATCATAATGTATCGTTTTAATAAAACAGCCTCCACACGCGCGTGCACGCGAGAGTAAGAGAATGAGAGAGAGAGAGAGAAAGAGAGATAGAATGAGAAAAAGGGGGGAAAGTATGCTGCTTCGTGCCCGTACACGTGCGAGAGAGGGAGAGACGGACGGGCAGACAGACGCGCGCGCTCTCTCATCCACATACCGAGAGAGAGAGAAAGAAGGAGGGAGAGAGAGACAGAGAGATAGAGCGAGAGAGAGAGAGGAGTAGGTACACGCGAACGCAAACCCGATTCGGTACGAGACGTTGAGGAAGTACGCGAGGGAACGAGAGAGAGAGAGAGAAAGAGAGAGAGAGAGAGAGTGGTTAGTCTTTTATTTGATTGGTCTGGACCAAGCGTAGCAGCCAGCAGCAAGCACCAGTAGCAACAGAAGCAGTAGCACGAATAGCTGCAGTGCCGGCCGGTTCATGAGGTGTTTTCGATGGAGCGTAATCGATGATCTTCGTGAGCGGATCGAATTCGTCCCGCAGACTCGAAGGGAGATCCTCCTCTCCATCTGCTGGGCCTTATATAGTTTCCTCCTGTTGTTTTTTCCTGAGATCGGCGGACATGCTGCTGCCGCAACGTAAATGCGGTTTCCAAATTTACGACTAAACGATGTCTCTCTGTCAGTCGCGTAGGAAGGAGTGTGTTTTGGAAGAGACGTTTTTTTAAGGCAATTGGATGTCTCTCTCCTTCTTTCTCTTACAGGTCGATCAGTGAGATTTAATCCGACTGCTGGAAATAGGTAATGAGATGTAAGTAATGGTGGTAATAAAGATCTTTTTAGTCGGATTCGGAATATTCTTTCGCCGTAAATTTTTGATTGGAGCTTCTTAATGATAGCTGTGAAAAAGAAATGCATAATAAAAGTTTTATGCACAATAGCTTGTATTTTCTCTTATGATTTTACAAATTTATTGATCCACGTAAAAATTTAATTGATAATTATGTTTTTGTGATGTATTTGGTAATGATTAAAAAATAATAGTATCATTAAATTTATCTTGTCACACGTATCGACTGATATAGTTTCTTAAGTTCTGTTCACTTTTTCACTCATATAAAAAATGTGATAATAGTTCTTCATTAAGTTGATATGAATTTTTGATAAAAATATTTCATAAAAATATTTTTGCATTTCTAAACTGACATAATCGTCAATCTAATAAAAATACTTAAACACAGTGAAATAGCTATCTACTTGATAAAAAATGGAAACCACAAAAATTTTATTATTTTACATAGCAATTGTATTATGCACCTTTTCCTCATTGTTGAAAATTCATAATAAATATAAAAATCTATAAAAATATCAGACATTAAAAACGGCTCGACATATACATCAACTCGATTAATGTTATATTACCATTGACATGGTCAGCGAGAAACTTATGCATCTGTCGGGTAAGATTCAGCTGTCCATTCAGGGAAGTGCGTGTAAAATTTCCCTCGACGCTTTAGGCTATATCTTGGCTGTTACGATGCCCATAAATCTGAGGGCTTTTGCAGGTCGGTCCAGTTCTGTGTATGTAAAAATTGCACTGATAGAGGCAGCGGCAACGCACACTGACGGATCCTCGTAAAAAGTGGGTCAAAGAGTACGAATCTACAAAATCTATTTGTCTTTCTATTTAAGCTGGGTATCACGTTTAGTCACTGCAGTATTCAACGAGAATTGTCTTGTTGATAAAACAAATCAGGTCTTTCATCGAGGCACAAAAGCTTTTTGTGTATTTTTATATGCTTGCTCATCATTATCTAATAGCTAAATATTTTTGGAAAATAATATGCTTCTATAGTTATGTAGTAAAAATTATGATCTTTTTAAGTCGTTTGAAAATTTCTGAGACATATTACGTATTAAGAGTATGTAACTCCTTGTAATTACCAACAATTATTTTTTGGATAAAATTTGTTAATTTCGAAAAAAATTATTTGTATTAAGTACTAATTTTAACTAGAAAATAAGGCGATAATAAAACATTTTTTCAAAAATAAAAATTATGTAAAAACAAATCTGTTATCGGTAACTATAAGGCTCAAATATATCCCGTTAACACAAATGGGTAAAATTTTACAATTTTAAAATTCATAAATAATTGTTTCAATAGAAAGAATAAACCTTTAATTTTGTAATTTTCTGAAATCAGATAATAAAAGCAATATTATCTATAAGAGTACATATGTACATATGTTGTATATAACCAAGAATTTTTGAAAATCAGAGAAAATTATTTTGAACAAATTTGTATTGAAATCGTAGATTTAGTACTGAAAGTTTTAGATATGGTAGTGAAAATGTTTTCATTTAAATTGAATATTAAAAGACTTTAAATTTTTTATCTTTAAGCATATACAAACAAAATCGCCAAAATGAAATTATAAAATAAGTAATTTGATTAGAAAAAGGTAATGGCTATACATTTTGTTTTCATTTAAATTTAAACAATAAATATTGTTGTACATACAAATTATTTCATAAGTTTCGTTTAGACACCTCGTAAATAAGTAATTTACAGAACAAAATAAGCCCTTAAATATTAAAATCGAATAAAAAATAGATGCTTTTGTTATCTCATTTTAGGAAATTATTCAGTTAATTATTTTTTTACAGTTCCATTTTTCTGTATTGAACCATCTTAAATGTGACATAAGCGTTCTCATACTTAAAAAATCAGACTGTATATTGCGTTGCATTTTAAATTGTTGGTTTCCTTATGTTCTTGTCTTTCCAGTGAAGGAATTTGCTTCCACGAAACATTAAGCCATCGAATTTATTTCATGTGCTTACAGAATATAGAGAAGATGTACGCTTTATTTCCGTATTGTCACAATTTATTTTTATCACAATCACAATTTATTACAGAATTTAATGATAACTAAATAAGCTATTGTTAAGAAACACTTTTATTGAAATATGAAAGGTATTACAAGTTGAAGTCAATGAATTAATTGAGAAGTATATATTTTGAAATTGTTATTTATTTATTTTTCACAAATTTATTTAATTTATGAATCTTTTTCACTAACGCTTGCATTTAAATCTAATAAAAATAAAAACTGGTTGGCACAAATTAAACGAATAAATTTTGAAATAAAATTTAAGTTATTGTTTTAATTTTTCACATATATGTATGTCTCCTGCAATGAATATTTCTCGAAATCTCAAATAATAACACAACAGATTTACAATACACGTAATATGAAACGGAATTGTAGGTCAAGTTCTTAAGACTTAATTAAATATTATAACAAAAAAAAAACTGGAAAAATAATATTTAACAATTTATTGCATATTTTAAATAAACTATTCACAGAGAATTTACTGATCATAGTAAACGCAAGATATTTCACCAAACGATAAGTTACTCTCATTAATGGTAAAAATTATGATAAATAATCTTAATTTTTACCACTTAATATTGGTACCATTCCAAGACGGTAATTTTTCTTTTCATTCACTGTATATATCTATATGTGTAACTTGACCTAAACCTAAAAGTCTGGCCGCGGACTAGCTCTTTACTGCTGCTGACGTCATGTCTGACTGTCTGCGGCTATCGGGTACACCATATTTACTCCTATACACACACAGTGAGTAGAATAGAGAGCGCGCGCGTACACCGCAAGTCCGGAGTTGGGGACAGACAATCTGGCGTCTAGACGTACCAAAATAAATAATGCCGCCTCGGCGAATCAAATTGTTCTTTGTCACTTGGTGATAGTGAATCTCATATAATCATTATTACACATCCTATCTTTCTCTAACAACTTGGAAAAAGATTTACAAATAAATAGAATTGCAGAAAGTCACCTTGATAGATCTATCACGTGTACCATTCTGAAAAAATGAAGAAATTCTTCATAATTTAATTAAAATAATAATTTTTATATGAGTACTTTAAAACATGTTAAGTTTAAAACATGAAAGGTTATATTTTTTTTTGTATGACTTTTTGTGTTCTTAAAATTACCAATTTTATTATTTTAAGTATTAGCTTAGTGTATGATTTAGGTTCTTCATGTAAATAAAAATCAATTTGGGATAGATATTTATTCGTTACGTAGTGGCTACTTTATTTCTAGATATTATAGTAGTTATAATAACTCTTGGTAAAGGGACTCAGGTTGAGTTAACCTCACAAAAAATAAATCAAATATATTTTACTTTTAAAAATAGTAGAACATAATTTTGGATACAAAGTTTTTGTACTTTGTATGTACGTATTTTATATTTTTGCAACATATTTTAGTGATCTATGTTGTCCCCTAAGTCTCTAATATCTCATGTATATACCAGGGGTTTTTGAGCCAACCTGCAGTTCACCAATTTATATACAATATACCAGGTGGGGCGTAAAATGCTTACTCCCTTAAAGTAACACTACAGAATGTATGGATTAATTTTACGAAAAAAAAAAAAAAATAACAAATAATAAATTATTAGAGATAGTTATGTGCTTAGCATTCACTTTTAATTATGCAGCACAATTTAAACCACTTATATGAGCCAAAATTATATGCAATAAAATTGATAAAATTACATTCTACTTTTTCTAAAAGTAGTATAATACATTAAGCACCAAGAGAGTAAAGTCTTAGATTATTCCCGCGGGTGGGTTTGGTAATCATTCGAGGTGAAAATCAACTTTACTCCAGAGGTGCACATAATGTTTTATTTCTGACTTAACTGTAAAACAACTAATTAAAATTACATTAAAGTTATGTTTTAAGAATATGTTTTAAGAATAAAGTAAATTTACGGAAAAAAGGATTATAGACAATCAAATGCTACCTTTGTCCCGCTTGTTCAGTCAATAAAGTAGCCTTTATACCCTGGTAGAAATTTTCCCAATCAAATTGGCCAAGTCTTTAAAAATAGGCTAGTGGATGTCTAATTCTTTACAGTTGGCCAACCGCTGGTCAAAAAATGGGGATACTTTCTACCAGGGTACATGACTAATTGATATCTAAGAATTTTATTGACAATTGTTTCTATTCAAAATTCAAAGGGCCAAAATTATTCAGGCAAAGTTCAGGCATAAGTAACATAATCTATTTCTTTCATTTTAACTAAACCTTTTGCTTTGTAGTCGTAATTATTTTTTTAATTTACGCAAACACATGAGAAGCATTCGATTTCGGGGATCAGTTTCAGATTCAATCGATGGTTTTGACTGTAAAATATTTTATATACTATTTTTCGGTTCTCTCGTTACAAAGTCGATTTGTTCTTAATGTTTACCCAGGTAATATTCACGAGAAACATGAAACCACCGCGTTCGTTTTTATCGCTACTGTATTTAACGTCCTGGAGACCAGAAGGATCTTATTTTTTGCCAGTAACCACAACCTGTAAAAGAAGAACCTTTAAAAGACCTCTAAAGGGTAACTTTATATAAATGGTTCAGAATCAATTGCAAAAGTATCATTTACAAATCATTTGCGTTAAAATATTTAAATCAATAAATAAAATAAACATCTACTGGTACAAATGTTATTCAAATATTATATGAAAATTGTGATAAAATATTGTTCTAGAAATTAAAATTATTGTGAAAAAGTAAAATACTTCGTTTCATGCTTACGTTTTCCTAGCAGTATTCCAGTAGTACGGTAACTTATGGTGAATATTACTGAATGGAACCGAAACAGAAATTCCATACATTAGTAAATAGATTCCTTAGAAAAAAGGGATGAGAAACTATTGAAAGATTCTTTGTCAAGTCAGAGCACTATAGTTCAATTCAATTCAAAACAAACAATATTACTATTGCATCTGATAATTCAGCTTCCCATGTTCATACAATGTGCATTATTTTTACATAGATTTTATGATAATACTCTATAATTAATATGATTATAATATTACATAATATATAAATATTACTGATTTCAAAAGGCTATGAAAGATATTATGTAGTAGCAAAAAATCTGTAAATTTCAAGCAGGCGTTTTAAAACTAATTGTTATTCAAATTTCATACAAAACTCTCTATTTTTCATACTTTAAGAATGAAATTTCAGATAAGCAAAATCGCACGATAGTTCGACGTTCTCCAAAATTATAAGCGCGTAGACGCGTCGCCGCGCGCAAGAGAGGGGGGGGGGGGGGTAGACCGTGTGGACCCTAATTACCATCTAATCTTCATCTCGTCTGGAGGCCTGTGTATAGAAAATTCGTTAAGAGAGCAGACACAGGGTCATCCGAAAAAAAAGAGAAGAAAAGCCACCCG
This sequence comes from Eupelmus azureus, assembly GCA_030522685.1. Taxonomy (NCBI): domain Eukaryota; kingdom Metazoa; phylum Arthropoda; class Insecta; order Hymenoptera; family Eupelmidae; genus Eupelmus; species Eupelmus azureus. The sequence goes on along the minus strand of JAPYZA010000936.1, from coordinate 15,979 downwards.
CGCTCAAACGATTATGCTGTCGCGCTACCGACGGCCGATTGGAATTGTAAAGAGATCCACAACAGACAGGAATAAAACAAACAGAAAAAAGGAACGATAAAAGAATCGAGATTCCGGCGCGATCGCCAACGGCCGACGCGGCATCAGCAACGGCAACGCGCGTGATGCAATTTGCATTGTAATACGCCCCCGAGCTGGGGAGATAAGAGCGCCGTGGTTCTGGGAATTGGGCCTTTGCAACAAATCTCCTTTTTTCGCATACTTCGAATACTGGCAAATGGGTAATTTAAGTTCATCTCGCAAAGTTTACTTATTTTTAAGTGTCGTTCGAAATTGCCAAGAAATAGTTTTCGATGGCTGCGTAACATGACATCTTGACTCCTGATTTGTATAGCTTGTAAGTTATTATTATTCTTATTATTGTTTTAGACATAAATTTTGAGAGTGATTAATTAAGTATTTTTGAAAGTTTCAAGGATCGAAACTTATGAGTATTTGAAAATAAATTTAAAAAATGTTAGTAATAAAACATAATTTATTACGTTTTATAAAATGCATTTTGATTAATTAATATTAATAATAATATTTAAAATATTTTGTATGATTCTTGAATTAAGTTTAAGTAAACTAATGAAAAGTAAATTAATGGTAAGTACAAATAATTTTACAGTTATCCTTCTTTATGATTGAAATAACTGACAATAGATTTTTTAAATTAATTACTAAATTAATTGGTTTGTTTAATATAAGCCTTTGTCCAGATTAAATATTTCATTAAATATTTTTATTTTTTTAGTCCAAAGCTGTAATTATATAAAAATGTCATTATTCTTTAAAAATGAAGGCTTAAACCGCAAATTAATATTTAGGTTACTGTATCCCCTTAACCAATTCATTTCGCAGCGTCAAAACGTTGGCTTTCTTCGGCCGAGTATGCCGGCAAAAAGCGCAGCGGCACAATGGAAGTAGCAATCTCAATGAAAGGGTTAGCCAAAAAAAGAAGAACGCTGCGGCTAACCCCTGTCGACACCTGAAAGGTTCCTTCGCGAAGGTGAAAAAAAAAAAAATCGAGGTGCGGAGAGCTACCATACTTCGCGCAGACGGATCATCTCTCGTCCCATATCCGGTGCATCTGCCGTGCCCTATTCATCAAACTTTGCGGACAACGCGAAATCCATCGTCGGCATTCAGGCGGCTCTGGAGTCCCCAGAAAATACCGCTCGTACTTACCGCCGCCACGGGCGAAGGTCGAAGGTGTGTGTCGGCATATGTAATTATCCCTCCTAGTTCGGTGTGAATCTAAGCGGGATAGAGAAGCAGAGGGAAACAGAGAAAGAGAAAGAGAGAGAGAGTGAGAGAGAAAGAGAGGGATTAAAGAGCCGCAGTGTAATATACCTGCTGGCTTCGCAGAATATTTCTTCTTAAGTCTGGTGCGCGCAGACGCCGGCCAGACGTTTGCTATGTATATGTGTATAGCTGATTTCCTGGGAAAGGAGGCGCGAGCGAGTGAACGGGCACGTGAGGCCGCAAATCATTTCTCGCGAGCGCGTGCGGCTCTCGTTCAGGAGCAAGACGCATTTTATTGGATTATTATTCGCTTTGTTTCTGTAATGGATGACTTAATACTTAAATAAAAAATAAAATAGTTTTTCTTTGTTATAGAGTATTTTTTTAAATTAATAATATAAGAAAACTTACAGCGGCCCTCATTTTGTTCTTCAATTAGTGCTGATGTTTAAAAATCTAAGTTATTTCGTCGAAAAGTTCTGTATTTTTAACCAAACTGAAGTAATTAAAAATGATTGTCTACTACCAGATCAACTTTGACGATTACTAACGTTTTGATAGACGTATAAAAATGTTATATGTTGTTAAACCTGAATAATTTATTGTATAAGTGCTTTTAACATTATCTTCTAATTTATCAGGAAACATTCAAGAGAACATATTTTAATAATTGCAAACGTAATGTTATTATTATATCGGTATAAATTAATTCAATGATGATAGGCAATTGATTCACGTGTGCGTAAAATAGCATTTATGCATTTTGAAAAATGCGTAAAATGCTATTTTACGCACGCGGAATCAAAAAATATTGTTCGACACACGTGTGAAAATTGATTCTCGACTCAGGCGATTATCACCCTCGCTGCGCTCGGGCGGTAAACACGCCCTCGTGCGAGAATCAACTTTTTCACACTTGTATCGAAAACTACTATTTGTTTTCAATATGTTTTTTTATATTTTTCAGAATTTTATATTTTATGAAACTTTTTTATAAATTAAGGTAGGTTGGTGGACGAGGATGGTAGAATCTGATAGTATTTTCTGAGCATCTAGTACACATTGAACTTATTAGAATAAAGATTGTTTTACTTAGCAGTTATTACTACGAGACAAAACGTGGCCCTTACGATTTTGCTTTTTTAATATTAATTCAGCAAAATGTACATAGGATTATTACCAAAATAGAAAATTTGTAAAGCTTTACGTCTCTTTTGCTCTATCCCTAGCTTATTTGCTCTTTAAGTCTTTTCCATCTGACTCTAACCTTTTCACAGTAGATGAAACACACCTCAGCTGGGAGAAAAAAATGAAGCTCTCGAACTAATTAATTGCGCAGAAAAATAATCTCGAGCTCGCTTCGTCGTCTGGAAGAGAGCAGCTGCCGTCTCATATATACCGACACACGCGCGCGCGCTCACACTCTTATAGTCAGACTACGTGAGCGGGTACATAAAAAGCGGGGAGACAGAAAAAAAGAGCAAAAAAAAGAAGAGAGAAGAGGCAGGAGGCTCGGCAGCAACGTCTCTCAGGATGAGGTAAAGAAAAAATCCGAGACACCTTTCCGGGTATCGCGTGCAAGTCGCTTGATGGATACGCAGCAGAGTGGCGAGGTAGGCAGGGAGATTTCTGCCGCGCACGCAGTCGTCGGCGCGCGCGTAATTCCGGATGAGCTTGTGGACGGGGAGGAGAGTACACAGTAAAAAGAGAGAACGGCCGAGGAGATAAGGGAGAGAAAATGGAGATGAAGTGAAAGATGATGATGAAGAAGCGATGATACACGCATATACGCGCGCTTCTGAGATATATGTAAGGTGCCGCGAGGCAATTTTTGATTTTTAATATTGCTCTGACTTAATGCTTTGCTTTAACATTTTTTAATCTAAAATTTGAGTACTCCTTTTATTCGTGTACAGGATTGAAATGAAGCTTTTAATTTTAATACAAAAGGTAGATTAACTTATTGACTAAATATATGTTACATTATTCTACTGTTTTGTCATATTATTTATTACTAAGTAACTTTTAAATTTTAAAATTACCTTCATTTCACTTATCAGAAGGAATTTTTTTTTATAGTTAACTAATAAATGAAATAAATTGTAAAAGATAATCAATCTTTTCTTACGTATTTTCACGTCAAAATTAATTTTCTTTATAGTTTATAAATACATCAAGACATGCAATCGTCTATACGGAAGGATTATACGTCTAATATTCGTATTATCTGTATAAAATTGGAGTCGGTCAATAAATTTATTGAATGAGATACTGACCTGATTTTATGAATATTTTCATCTAAAAACATTCTTTTTCGATAAAATAAAAATTTTTTAATTAATGACAACACTTTGACTGTGACTAAATTTTCAGTAAAAAGTAACTTTTGATTTTATTATATGCGCTGGCTCGCGGAAGAAAAAAGCAGTGGCATCATATTAATCAGTTTTTTCGCCACTCGCCAAGCCCCTAGCACTGAAGCGTAAAAAGTAAAAGAGGAGATAAGTTAGCCGGGCTCGCGCGCGGGAAAACGGAGATGAAGAGGAAGAGGCGTGCAGAAAGAGCAAAATGAGAATGTGCGAGCGCATCTCCTCGCGCGCCGAGATGTTGATGATGATGGTGAGATGATGGACGAGGAGATAACAACAAAAAAAAAAAAAAATTAAAGAAAAAAATAAAAGCAAAGAGAAGGGCGAATGAGGAGGCTACTGGAGCTCAATTTTTCTGCTGCAGCTGCCGCCGTGGGGTTTAATGTTTCGTTCCTGAGCTGGCAAAAATCGCTTCCGCGAGTCAAGTTGTAAGATCTTAGGAGGGGATAAATTCGGTCGGGTTTTCGCTGAATCTCTACGTAAACCTAGATAAGTGGCCTGGCGAATGGCCAATCGTCCAGGAAAATCGGACAACTACACTGACCTAGCCCCACGCAATTATAGGTACGTGTCATACTCTTTGGAAGAAGGAGGGGAGGGGTGGAAATTATTAGGCGGGTTAAGAGCGCCAAGGCTGTGAGTTGCCAGAACGAGCTACGCTTTCCTCGATTTTCGTCTGCTTTCCCTCCATGGTGTCACAAGAGATAATTATAAATTTCGTAACATGTAGGTAAATAGAAGATTTGGAGCATAGTCCCATTTTCGCAAATAATTTGTCCAGTTCATTCAAATGAGTTACTGAATAAATTCGATGAGGAGTATTTTTGGCTATGAAGTTATAAGCTTGCACAATAATTGATTTAAATTCTAAATATTTATGTTTTAAAATGTAATGCTGAAAACGATATAATATTAAGCAAAAGAAATACTCTAAGAAAAAGAAAAGATATGTAAACAAAAATTTTATGTTGTAAAAATAGATATTATCAAAAATTTATAAAAATCTGAAAGAATACGTTATAATAAAGATATTATTCAAGACACAAAATTGAAAAATGTTTTATGTTTTCTCAACACTTTTTCTAACGATAGCAATATAATTTTTTCAATACAAAATTATTATTCGAGAAATTATTTTTTTCTTTTCTCTTTTCGCTGTTTATGTTCTACTATTTTCATTATTATAACATGAAATTCAATCATTATATAAATTTTTTTAAATTTGGGTACATTTTCAAGCAAGAAATACCTTGCATTAGTTTCTAAAAAGAATTAAACCAAAATGATGTTATGTTATTTCAAAATTGAAAATTGATGTTTACACTCTCTGATAGACTTTATTCACGTTTAACAATAATGGATTTTTAAACTTTTTATATCGTCCATATCAATTCAAATTTGATTTCTTGATGTCAATTACTATTACAATTACTGAGATTATTGACTTTCAGCGGGAAGCAAGTCGATTAAAAGCTCGTTTCGAGCAGTTGAAAATATACGTTTGTAAAATTAACTCAATTTTACGAGATTATTTCGAACAAGCCTACTTCAAACGTAATGATATCAAAGTTATACGGTTGGCCTGTATCATTACAATCAAAATCCAATAAAGAACAGCTTTTTTTAACCTTTAATAATACCTCAAGATCAACTCGCAAAATTATATAGGAGATATCGAGAACAAATAGAAAGATCGTACTGAGAAGAATATATGATGTGCTATGCTATTATAGAGTAGGCATAAAAATACATTCACAACGTATATTTATCACATACTAGACAGTTTAAACTTGAGCAATCGTTATAGAAATAATTTTTGCAATCACCGATCCTGCTAATAAAACAATTTAAAAATTACACATGAATTCCTAATGATTAGTTTGGTTCTATTCTCATATCCTTAGCAATATATAACTATATTTGTTGAAATTTTTATTTTTAATATGATGCGGAAGAGTATCAGGAACCTCGATATTTTTACGAAAATTAAAAAATGTTGATTAAAACCAATGAAATTAATCCATAAACATTGAGGCGAAATAAAATGATTAATATGAGAAAAATCAGTAGAAAGGGTACATTGTTTAGTCAGACTTAACATTTCCTCCCCAAACGAAAATCTACAGTTCGGAAAAAGCATTTCAAAGATGTTCTGAGTGTCAAATTTTACACCTAAAAATGAAGTCCAGTACTAATAGTGACATCAAATAAGCTCTTCTTTCCGAAATTTATGCTACTTTCAAATATATTTATTTTTCTGATATTTTCTTGTTTTTTCTTGTTTTTTTATTGGTTATAACATTTTAGATATTTATGTTATAGAAATAAGAGAAAAAAACAAAACTAAATGAATAATTTTTGAATAAATGAAACAAAGAAATTACAACAAAACTTTTAAATGTTAGTGTACAATATTATTAAACATTTGATTTTTTAATTAGGATTTTGAAGATTCCTAATAATTCTTTTATGCTATCTTCGATTATTTATAATTTTCAAAAAAATCAATATTTTTAACAAGAAATGCCGGAAGTAAAGCTATTTTCAAGGAGTTCTACAACATAATCGACCCTCAAACCCCCATTAAAAATCTTTTCCCCGTCACTCTGGCCCTCCCATCATTTCTAAAATCCTGACGTCAGTGAAAACCCGAATTCGCTCTCCCTCGTAAAGCAGTCGGCTCTTTTTTTTCTCACAATTCACCCGCTGGCGGCTCGTCGCCCCCGTAAATCAGCCGTCGTCGTCGCCGCGCGCTCGACTTACGCGCAATCAAAAGCCTTAAATAAACAAACGTCGCCTTTGGGAGAGCGCATCTCTGGCCTCCTCGTCCCTACGCTTGCGCGCGTGCGCCGCGCGCGCGTTCCCGATAAATATTATTCGAGCGTCGCCTGCGCGTAGCGGGCGACTTTTAGGTCGTCGTAAACCAGAATTACGAGGTAGCGATTTTAAACGGGGTTATAAAGCTCCCCCGTCTGCCGCAAAACCGCGGCTGGGCCGCGTCGAAAAAGCCAGTCGCGCCTCGTGTTTATAAATATATCGACGCGCACCGCAAAATATCGCCCGCCTGCAGACTAAATACGACGAGGCGAGAGGTGGCTATGGGAGCGCTGATGTAGAGAGTCGGCGCGTTTCATTCAGAAGCGAAAATATCGGGGTATATAGAAGGTGGGGCCGATTTGCCGACGCCGAGAGCTTTGAATGACGTGAATTTTTAAGAATGAAATCGATCGCCGTGGGGTTGGGCATGGGGATTTGGGTTATGCAGATGTAGGGACTGATGAAATTCGGGAACCCGGTGACGCAAAAAGATGGGTCAGTTGGGTTTCTTTGTTGGTCAGTGGGATACTCGCTACTGACAGATCTTGCCGATGAGAAGTCGAGCGGGTGGTTTGAAATCGTATAATCTTGCTCAGGCTTCTCCGTCGCTTGAGTCACCCTAGCTTCTAAGAGTATTGAATTTGCGAGAATCGTAATAAACAAAGGTATAAAAATATTATTGAAAATTCAATCACACTATTTTGAATATTCATCCGAAATTTATAAAAATATTTATAAAATTTCAAAATACCAGAAAATTTACAAAATCTATCTTAATTATCAGTAAATTTATAAAAATTCGCGTAATTGAAGATTCATGTTCGAGTGTCTAGAAAATTTGTCTTTTAAATTTCTGGCAATCACGAAAGCCTCTTAAACCACTAGGTAACGAGCGCGTTATCAAATCGTCCGGGGCCAGCAAAAAAATCTCTGACATTGAAGTAAATGGCACACGTAATTTCTCTTTGACTGAGGAAAGCCAGGATAATACGAAAAAAATTCGAACGTGACATTCCGGCGCGTCGTCTGCTCGAGATAAGAGCGCATCCGATTCCCGTATAATATTCCGGTTTTATTCTCTTTCTCCGCGAGGCGTCGCCGGTTTTTCTCACGTTTATTAAAGCCACGCGCTAATTGCGGCCCGGCGCGGCCTCAAAACTGGCGCGCCTGCAGCACCCGCAGCCTCACGTGGATCCAAGCGATTACGATAACGCCGAGCACGCGACTCTTTTATAAGCACGCGTTACGTTTAAGGGTCTTATCGTGCTGTAATCTATTTTAAAAGTTACTTTTATTTTAAATTAGCATGCAGTATATTTATTTTTTATTAAAAATATAAGTTAAAGTATTTTATAATGATAAATATTCATAAACAATATATAACGTCGATAGCAATACGAAAATCTAAACTTAATTTAAGTTTTTGACGTAGACTGTACCGTTCTACGGATGTACTAATAACATAAGATTGTAATTTAAAATTGTTAAATTTCCATTTTGATGATTTGTTCTCTCAATTTGAACTATATTTTTTAAGTTAACAATGTATGAGTTTTCAAAAAATTTTTGTTTAATTTGTTCTCACTTTTTTGTTAACTACCAATTTTGGATATGACACTTCAGCATATCAGATATTGATACTTATTATGGTTAACCATCTAGATATAATTACAATAAAGATCTACATAAACTTTTGTTCAATTTAAATGTTAATTTTCGTATCGACAATTTTTGGGTATTACTAGTATAACTATATAAATTTTACATAAAAAAATAATTTAAATGTCGATATTACATTTTTATGTTACGAAAATGTTCATTAATGTTAACGATTTACAAAAAATGGCAAAATTTAGCAAAGTGTAGAATCAGCAAAATATTTTTGAAATTTTGCTGAGCGACAAAAAGATTATGTTTAAATCTAAAATTGCTGAACTAACATCTTCTATTTAAAAAAATAACATACGAATCAAAATAAAAGATGACACTTATGAAAACTGATTAAAAAGCATAAATAGAAATTGTTTTTCATAAACAAACAAGATCAAAATTAATTAAAATGTATACAGTTTATAATATTAATGCGAAAAAATAATTTGATTACAAAATCGTTCCGTTATTATAAACTTGAAAGGTAAACAAAAAATGTTGGAAAAATTTTTTTCCTATGGTAAATTTTACCATAAAGATTTCATCGAATATTAGTTTAGCACTGAACATATCTTACATATAGTTAACTTGAATATTTCATTCAGTAGAATATCTTAAAAATTAAGTCTACATGAAGTAAGTGTTCTCAACGGAACTGCTCATCATCATCTATTGTTATCTGCTAATCACGGATGAAATTACATCAATTAGCGAACGTAAAACACGCAGACCAGGACAGATGCAGAGGGATGGCCCAGATACAGCAGCAATTACCGCATTTAGAAACCGGTATAATCTGGACGAAATCGCACGCCTTCATTCGTCTCGCCTTACACTCATTCTTTCCGGAACACGCCACAGAGATCGTAAGATAGTAGCGAAGCGAACCGAAGCGTCAACAAAGTCCGAAGTTAAGAAAATTTCCATTCGTATACTTCCTTTTCAAAACGAGACGCGTCGTCTTCCTAAATCGTTATTCAAGTCTGAGCTCGGAATTAAAAGGATTCCAGCTAGCCGGGTTAATAGATTCAGGTATTCGTTGCGCGTGGCGTGAAAAAGATCGGAAGAAAGAGGCGCACTTTCACCATGAGGACGCCGACAGACGAGACGCTAAGACGAAATGGGAGAAGCGGCGCGACGATTCCTTGTCAACGATGGGAAGATCGCATTTGTCTCGCGTTTGAGGAAAAATACAAAGTTTGATTTTCAGATGCGCCGGCGCGACGTTTTATTTTGCGTCGAAGTTCGGCTTTCGCGTAAACACGTTCATTTATACGCAGTAAGAAGAGACTAAAGACGAATCGTTTTGAGATAGGAGGTGTCTGAAGTGATAAATGATGACGTAGATCTAGATTTGATTAGCTGCTGCTCTAAATCTTTAATAGTTTTAAAGTTTTATAAAGTTTTTTATGCTTTGTTTCTTTTATTTTTTTTGTTTTCTAATAGTAATTAATAAAATTAATTTTCATGATTCTGTAGTTTAAATAAAATTTTATCGCAAAACAGTGTAACTTTGACGGAGCACGGAATCACCCTTGAGGGGAATCAGCGTTGTCATTAAAAATATAATAGTTAAATATTCATTTATTCTAATAGGAAAGCTGAGAAAATTAATCTGACGAACCAAGATGTTGATTAATACAATTTAATTACAGTGGTCAACGCTTCGGAGGATTTCCAACCTCCCTTTTCAATTCTTTAACAATATGTATAAGATAAACGTTATAGCAGTATTATATTGTTCTTCATATTGTAAATTTCAAGTGCTCGGCTGTCTTTCTATTTCAATCAAATAATTCACAGAGAGGAAAAATTGAAATATAAATTTTGTAATATTTTTTAATTTTATTTTTATAAAATAGGTATTAAATAAAATCGGTATCTCAACTGCGTTCGACTTTTAAAATTTTGATGTATCAACATATTATTTATTTATTTTCAAAATAGTTATAAACGTGTAGCATTTCTGATAACCTCTTTAATTTTTTAAAAAAGTACAATGTTCTTTAACCTATCATATTTTACTATTCTCTAGTATGCCTTAAAAAAATAGAATTGTAAATATATATAGAAAAGATATTTCTCTTGCATTTTTAAACATTTTTAATTCTTATATTTTTTTCAATAAAGGGTATTGCCAACCGGAAATTGTTTAAGAAATCATTTCGGTTCTGAAAAATAGCATATGACCAATTCGACCCATTAGAAATCCCAATTCTCATAATTCCTCGGCAGCCGTTAATCCCCGTCACTTTGTGTCTATGTCTACTTCCAACGAACTTATTAAAATGAACCTATAAAATAACGGCAGCTCTCGAAATATACGACTTCAACATATCAGTCCATAAAATAAAATCGTCGCGCCGCGAAGACATTTTTCCCAGAAGACGGCCAAGGCGAAATTCCAAATTTCCGACCATCGCTTTCCCCTCTGATCGATTCCTTCCCCGAAGCCACCCGCTTCTCCAAAATCCTTCGCGAAACAATTAACAAGAATCGGCTTCGGCACGCGCGCGCGCGCGCGCGAAAGTGAAACCCTCCGTTTGTAGATAAAAATCGTGAAATGGTCCACGTGTCGACTCGCTCCGATTACGCCAGACGGCTCTGCGCAGCTTCCGTCCTCGACGGGCTCGTTTTTCCAGATGCGCAAGATCGCGTAGATCCGCCTGAGCGCGTGGCGCGCGCCGCGCATGAGATGCATCGCTGGAGCATCTCGGGCCTCCAAGGACTCGCGTGCGTCACGTATATGCGTCTGCAAGAGAGAGAGAGTAAGTGTGTGTGTGTGTGTGTGAGAGAGACGGCGGTGCATCCGAGACTGGCGAGGAATCCCATCGTTAAGGGGTTCCGAAGCTCGGAAGTGGCCGGGACGGTTTTGCCTTTCCTCGTCGTTGCAGCTTCAGGAGGAAGCTGTGCAGTCGGAATGTTTTAATGGGCAGTAGATGTTGGTGATAATTTAGAGAATGCGTTTTAAGGGTAATTGAATATTCTAGAGTTTTTATTAGATAAGAGATTTTTTTAAGTGTATGCTTCTTGTGGAAGAAAGAAATTTGTTTTTTTCTTTCAAATAACAGAGTTGGCTTATTCGGAGCCTTAATTTACTCAAAACATGTCACTGGGAAAATTACTGATGTCAAGTTTTCTATTGCGATGTTAACGTCTTATAGTCACCGACAATTATTAATATAAGTTATTAATATTTTCACAATAAAATGATATATTATCTTTTTTTCACTTTCACTTAACTCTCTACTTATCAATAAGGTTTATATTTTCTAGATTAATAACTTATATCCATTTCCAATTAAATTAATTTTTAATTTTATTAGTATCTAATTTTTATAAGCTTTTAAAATACTTTACGTAATTGATTTCGCAATTTAAATTGTAGTTTCTTGTAGCAAATAAATCAAGAAAACGATTATTTTGCACGTAGATTAATACAAGATTGAGAATCGACGTCATGATAAGTAATTAAAAGATTATTCTATTAGATTATCTTTGAATAATCGTATTAGATATTTTAAAACTATCCCCGATATAAAATATGATAATAAATCACTTTATTACTTTGATTGCCCAGGCAAAAGATTAGAAATATATTTATGAGATGTATAAATATATGAAGACAAAACGATCCTAATAAATTAGTAAATTAGTACTTAATTACAAAAATTTTAATTTTTGGAAAAAATAAATGAGTTATTAAATCTATAAAAAAACATGCTATCAATTATTCATTTATAAAAACAACTTCGAAATAAAAAATAAATAAAAAGATTACTACCAGTACATAAAACGCTGAGATTTTATACATTTCAAGAAATCCAATAATCGTTTCAACATCGATTTTCAATCTTTCGAAAAACCAATTATTCCACCTCCACGTAAATTACTTCAAAATTACATAATTCATTCTTTTTCGCGCAAGCCGGCACCACAGTCGGCGCAGATTTTCTAACGAGATAAACTGCTTACCCGCTGTCTTAGGAATCCGCTGAGTAGACAGCTGCCGTTACTACTGCGCACACCTTTGTGGTCCCCAGATCAAGGTAGGCGCGCAAACTCTTTTCGTGAACTGATTATCGCACATTTTAATTGTAGATTCTCGTGGGTGAGCACATCGAGAGGAAAAAATCGATCGTCTGTGTGACGCCCATGACATTATTTCTCCTTTACCGAGAAAACAATAAATATTGAAAGTGAGCGCGGCATACCATGCAAATTTCGTGCTCGTACACTTGCGCATTCTCGGCGAGATTTCCGCATACTATGCTCAAGATCGCGAGTCCGACGTCGAACTGAAACGAGTATTTAAATTGCTTGCGTTGGACGTTGGGCGGAATGTTTTTGCAGGTCGTGTTTTGATTGCTGTTGTTGTCTGTAGCTTTCTTTATGAATTATGTAGTTTTTTTTTCATGCCAGACTGTAGATGTCTACAGTGGATAACTGAGATAAAAATTCTGGAATTTGACTTCTGATAAAATGTTTAAAAACTTTGCGCAGTCAATGACTGATAACTATTTGCAAAAATTATATTATAATGATAGTATCAATTATATACGTATAGTGCACATTTTTATCTAAATTTATTATTATTATCAATGCATTTTTTAAATTATAGTAGATATTCAGCAAATATTTATAGGAACTCTATCGTAACATTAAACTATACGGAATTCCAGCTCTTGATAAGCTGGCACCACACAGACGAATACAGACTAAACACAAGGAGGCATATCTGAGCGGTACTCAAAAAAGCGCGAACCAGTCATTCAGTTTTAGACTCTCCACCAAAAATGTCTTTAGTATTAATACTCAAATTATTGCCGTGAATATTTAGAAATAATACAGAAAATTCGCCAATAAATAATATTAAAATGAATTAGCGTAAAAGTTATATTTTAATTTTTACAAAAGATAAGTATGATTTCTCTTTGTTACTAAAGACAGTGGTTTATTTCAAGATTATTCAAGATTAGTCGACTAGTCCACGAGTAATTGAAGATAAAGTCAGTGATAAGGCAATAACTGTTGTAAACATATCTGGAAATAGTGAGTTCTCAATAAATCCGGTGTCTGACCAGGTAGTGACAACTTTTATTAAGCGGAAATTGTCTCCATTTTTACTAATGTTTAACAAAATATTAGTGCAAAAAGTTTACTAAGTTGAAAAACGATGAATAGCGAAATTTACAACGAAAAGAACAATAAGGTGACGCGAAAATTCTTAATTATTCAGAGTAATTTTACCGAAAGGAATCTTGATATTAAGGATTTGCGATTATTTTAGGAGGATGATAATGTTGCAAATGATAACGAAATCGGAACAGCAAGCTACGTAGTAGTAGATAAGGTAGGTTGGAACGACAGAATAAGGTAAGTCTAAGTGTGCAATTCAATGTTATAATTCAATGTGAGACTTCAAAATCGATTTTAAAAAATAAACATTTTAAAAGTGATATAAATTAAAGATCGATCTTAACAATATTACTAAAATAATTACTATAATTAAATTCTATTAAAATTTTAATTGTTTCTTACTTGTTGTGTAATAAGAATAAATTAACTTTCCTTAAAGCAATTGTACTAACCTCTTTTCTTAAAAATTTATTTTCTATGATCATAATAATTATAGTATTTTTTTACGATTGTTTTATATATTTAGATACAGAATATTATTAATTTTTCAGAATAAAGTGGCCAATGATAACAATAACGAGATGGAGGAAGAAAATTTGCTGCAAAATTTCATTAGGAAAAATCAACTTCCAATTCACCTTTGTCGCATAGCTGTTATTAATCTCTTGGCTTGGTTGTACTTTATATGTGCCACTGTTTTTTGGATCACTAACAGTTAATACTTTTTTCATTTTATTTAATTGTTAGTATACATTTTTACTAATTAATTTTAAATTTTCAGAACCTGATTCAGATTACAACTGGTGTACTGGATATGGAATGTTGATTTTGCTTTACTGTTTCACATATGGTATTTTATTTTACCGATTAGTGCTGAAGAAATTTTGTTGTAAACCACTTTATATACTTTGCCGCTCTTGTTGTCATTCTTTACGCGGGTTTAAAAGAATAAAGTAAGAATTGCAATAATTAATGTACATCGGTATATTATATATTCATTCAACATTATTATAAACACTAATAACTTATGTATTTATGTTTTAGAAAGTTTGGAGAAATATGTCTGTGTTTAATTATAACAATTTCAGTAATTAGTTTTTTAATCATTGATACTAAAACTAAAAGAAGCAGATTAATAGGTTTTTCAGGAGTATTTCTGATGATGACACTAGGATGGATTTTCTCAAAACATCCTACAAAAGTAAGAAATTCATTTAGTGTTTCTTTTAAGTAAAGTAATTCATTTATTTTAGTAGGATTTTTTTACGACAATAATTTCTTTAAAATTAATTAAATTTAAAATAATCTTACCAAATCTTATGTTTACTTTTTGCTATTAATTTAAAAGAATTTTTAAATACAATTAGATTATTTAGATTTTTTAAATTTGTGGCATTTCATAACATTAAATTATTTAAAAGTTTTTTGTTTATCAAGATGTTTTTAATTTTATAATTTATCCTCAGGTCAATGTGAGAACTCTAGTTTGGGGTTTAATAATTCAGTTTGTTTTTGGTTTGATTTCCATAAGATGGCCGATCGGTAGATCAGTCTTTCAATGCCTCTCAGAGAAAATAGCGACATTCCTCGACTACGCGAAAGATGGTGCCACATTTGTATTCTCCGAGGATCTAACTCAAAGAGATATCTTTGCGTTTACCGTTAGTCGATACTTGCCAAAATGCTGCTAAGTAAAATAAAACCTTCGGGTACAATTATATTAATTTTATGTTTTATATATTTATTGCTATTATATTTCTAGGTACTTCCAGTATTGTTTTTCTTCAGTTTTGTAGTACAAATTTTATATTATTGGGGCGTTATGCAATGTGTCATTAAAAATGTGGGATGGGTTCTACATGTGATAATGGGAACTACTGTTTGTGAATCTTTACACGCTGCAACTACTTTGTTTTTAGGAATGGTAATTTTTATTAATATTTTTAATTAAACAAAAAAGATTTTGTATATAAAATATAAAAATCATGGTCCACATAATTTGTTAATTACTTAATTAAGTCTATTCAATTATTATACGAATTATTAATAACATTTTTGTAATTTCATGAATATTATGTTTAAAAATTTATCGTTTGTTTCAGCCAGAATCTTTTCTTGTAATAGAACCTTATTTAAACAAACTCACAGGATCAGAAATACACGCAATCATGTGTTCTTGTTTTGCAACTACATCCGGTAAATTTGAATTGAGTAAATAGTAATTAATTTTTTAAATTAATAAATAAGTAATATGTACTATTTTTCTTTTTAGGAACTGTGATGGCTGCATATATATCTTTTGGTGCACAACCAGTACATTTGATAACTGCTACGCTTATGTCAGCTCCAGCTGGATTATGTTTTGCAAAATTATTATATCCAGAAACGAAAAAGAGTTCAACTCACTTTAGCAATATAATCTTGAAAAAAGCGTAAGTCATTTTGAATCTATAATCTCATCAATATCCATACACTACTCTTATATATTCATCAGAAATTATATTTCTGAGTCACGAATTTGGTTCAAAACTTTTATACATTTTCTATTACTTAGAAAAAATATAAATACAAATTAGTACATTGATGAAATTAATTTTTATTATTACTCTATTTTTTTATTTTATTGATATTTTTAAGTTCTAATTTATTAAGTAAATTATGTAAATAAAATTTTATCTTTATTTTTATTATTTTACTATTATATTTTTTTTTTTTTT
>JAPYZA010000935.1:0-47800 GCA_030522685.1 Eupelmus azureus | reverse complement strand
TGATACAATATTGATATGATATTCTTACAATATTGATAAAATATAGACATAATAATCATGCAATATTTTCCATGATACCTCTGAAATATTGCTAAAACTTTAGTCCAGTTTTGCTACAATAATATCATTGCAACTTTAAAAATGCACACTTACCCCCCGATTTGCTAGATTGAAAAATACAAAAATCTTACACACACAACATTATTACTCTTTATTATAAGGCCGCAATATTTCGATCAAATTTCACAAAAATATATTCATACTTTTTAAGGTAAAACTATAATAAATAAACAAATAGTAACAAATATAAAAGAAACTGCAAATAACTCACACTTGACAGATAAATTAAAGCCTACTAACTCGATCTTTCAAGATGTTTCAAGATGCCGATTCCTGAAAATAGACAAGTCTCTGAATCCAGAAGCATCATTAACTCCATGACGATGAATCCCTAATAACGAACCAATTAGCGTGTACAACTAACCGGCCGTAGAGAAAATCCGAGCGCGCGGAAAAGCTCGCGTCTGGAGCGGAAAAATATATAAGCGCGGGGGCTATTGTTATCCGCGCGGTCTCGAACGTCGTAATTACGGCGCCCGGGCTCTGCAGCGCTTTGGTCAACGCCGGGGAGTTGTTCAAAAGGAACTAGCGTTGTGCGCGCTTATTAAGCGGCTTGAGTGCCGCGCTCGAGACTTTTCGACTCCGGACGATGAAAGGATACGCAAGGGGGGAGAAGGAAAATTGTTTAAAAAGGAAAAAAAAAGAGGCGAGAGCGCTGGAAGGGAAAACAACAGCGGCGAAACGAGCCGAAAATAAACTGCGGAGGAATTCTTTTTCGTTATTGTCTTGTGTTTCCGAATGGAATGGAACAATGGCTAAATTGTAGGAATAGGGGAATCCGAGGTAATTTATGAATGACGTTATTAATGTTTGTTTACTTGGAGGATGTTGAAATAATTGTTGAAAAAAGGAAATGAAGTCGGAAAAGGATTTTATTGCGAAAGAGAAAAACGGGGTAATTGAAGTTTACTGCGCTGAATCGCGTGTAACAAATAAAGTTTTAGTAGGTAGTTTTCAGAATGAAATGCATATATTTAAATAAAAATATGAATAACTGTTCGAATTTACTTTTATAAAATGTTATAAATATTTTAAAGTTTTTTGTAACATTATAAAAGTAGGTTAAATTTTTATTTTTATTTCAAACTATAGTTGAATTTTTATTATTTTTTGTTATGATTTGATTATTTATTTTATATTCTTTGTATAATTTTACGTATTAATATAATCAATACTCGGATTCCGAATCCTAGTACAAAAAAAAAAAAAAATTAGTTAAAATTTAATTAGATTATAAATTGAATGGTTGGCTATCGAAAAGTAGAATGCTCAGTTCGTATTTCTACTGAAGTATCGAAATTAAATTACTTACAAAGGACTTTTTTAACTTAGACTCGTAATTAGAAAGTCTATATCGACGAATGCTAAAAGAATATATATGAAATATAATCAAAATAGTTGAACTCAAATAATTTTCGATGAAAGAAGAAAATTTGTTTGATTTAAAGTAGAAATTTTTATAAATATTAAATATACAATATTTAGTAACTGTATTTTAGACTAGTATGTGTATTGTAAAAGTAATAAATCTGCCTATAAACTTAGCCAAACATCATCTAAATCTTTTGAAAACATATGATCTTTGCAGAATCACATTTTTGAGTAATAAGCCTCTTGCATCCAGCCCTTTAGTTGATTTGTTTTATGCTATAAATTTTCAGAAGATCAACATAAATGAATTTATTTGAAAATACACAAAAGCAGTTACGATATATAATTACAGTGAATTTAAAATTTTCCTAATTTACACATTATAGCGTCCAAAAAGGATCTCGTTCTTATCAACCTGACTCTGTCAATTCAGACTTGCGTGTATACGCTGCACCGGGGATCAACTCGAACTCCGTGAAACCTTGATATTAAAATGGAATATATAGCGAGGAAAATCTCTCTCGAGCGCACATATAGCTGAATAGACAGCAACGTCTGAATGTCGTCGAGACGCTCTTTTTTTAACGTCTGGCCTATCCACAATACCTATGAATAGCGATCAGCTATTCATGCAGGCGCATCGGATTTATACGATTTTACGCAAATGTATTTGTACGTTGTGCATTGACGTGGCGCAATTGTTAGTCCTGTATCTATGAGCTACTGAAAGAGAATAATTTTACGAATAAACAGTATTATTTATATAGGTAAAAAAAATTTTTAATATTTTTTTATTTGGTTATTCTTTTTGACGAACTCATTTGTTTACCATTAAAATTTGTAAAAAGATATTTTTTTATAAAAATACAAATTTTTTTTATTTGAAATATTTATTATCGATGTTGATATAAAATAAATACATTTCACTAGGTAAGCCACTGCTCGTGGGTGTAATGACGTAACTCAAATTGTATATACGTTTGAATTGATTACAGATTTCAGATAATAGAGTACGATATTTTTATAATAAAATAGTAAAATTTCCAAAACGATATTAATTCTTATAAAACATCCTTTCAAATAATTGGGGTAATAAAAATATATTAACAATAATAAAAGAAATAAATTTTTCATTAAAATTGATTAACTCAATTTTAATGTTTAAATATTGTAACTGAGAAAATTGGATGTTATAATAATCTCTTATGTTTCCAGAAAAACGATGTAATCAAGAACCTTTTTGTCTAGCAGGGCAAAAATACTAATTTTTTCCTGCCGCCGAGAATTTTCTATTTTCACTCTCGCTAGATAAAAAAAATAGCTTACGCACCATGGGAAATAAAATGGCGACCCCATAACACGCCTTCGGCTCGGCCGGTGATTTACACGAGCTATTGCCTCACCAATTCTTTACATTCCGAGGTGCGTAATATTTTAATATTCATTAATATGTGTTTTAATACACAACGTAAAAGTACTTTCTAACGTTACTATTGTAATAGCGGTAGGAAATGATACTATTTTAATTGGAAGAATATTGATATTTATTTCTTTAATTTCGATTAATACAAATTACAGGAGAAACGAAACCTTAGAATGCCAATTCAAATGAAAACACGGAAATCTTTAGTTATGTGGTTATTTCAGGAACCAATACAATCATTCTTCTAAACAATAAATAGTTTTAGAGAAAAATTTAAAGTTGTAACTGTTTGTATAAAAAAAGAGCAAGGTATTTAAAAATCAAAATATTTATACTAAACTTAATTTCTTTTTTGAGATGTGTGGTACCTTAATAATATTTTCTGCATACATATTTATATAAAACCGTTGAATTACTTACTCATTAAATGAAAAATGGAAATATATGTGGTTCGTTGCATAAAGCTTACCTGTAACATACAGAGTAAAGATCCAAGTTAATTAAATTGTTAATTAATTAAGTTGAAGTTATTTAAAAATTGAATAATATTTATTTTAACATAAAAATGTTAATTTTTCATAAGGCTAAGTAAAGTATTAAAAATTGAAAAATATAATATTAAAAAATATTAAAATGTTATTTAACTCTTTACTTCAATGAATATTAATAAAGTCAATAATAAATATTTTATTATTGTAGAAACATATTATTGCAGAAATATAAGATGAGATTTTCAGTAGAAACAGTCGGTTTTAGTTAGACCTACTTTTAAATAAGAATTTTTATGCCACTCTAGCCTCAAAATCATAACTTTTAGTTGATTTTTCGGCTCTCGTGGCATAAAATACGGTTCGATACTGGAGCGTAAGGTGATTTTTGCCTCGTGAGACGTTTTTCGCCCGAGTGAAGCGAAATAATCACCTTCCACACCCGTATCGAAATGTACTATTATCTTTACATTTTTCATTATTTTTATAGATGTTTCGTAAAACTAAATAAATTAAAACAAAATATTCCTTAGCATTATTAACATTATTATCAAGAATGATACCTGCATTCACATTTCAAACCTCCCTCAAATTTTTCACGGAAGCCAACCACGAAATATAAACTCGATCAATTTGCCGCAAATCCAATCCCTCTCAAGAAACCAAAGCTCTCCGCTATAACAAACTTCCAGCCGACGCTAATGGCTAATCGATTTAACTCTCGCGGGACGTCGGTTCAGCGACGCGAGTTTCGCAAAGGATTAATAAAGGCAGATTAAGCTCTCGCAGAATAATTACGCGGATACGCGCACCTGTGGTTAAAAACGCATTAGCCGCGAGCGATAGTTGCATTATGCAGCGGCCAGTGCGATGCTAATTGCTTGATTGGCCTGCGGTCGGCGCCGCGGCTATGTGGCCGGCCAAGCTCGTTGAAAATGTTAATTACCGTGGATTTAGTGACGTTTTTGCGTTACGAGATGAGACGAGGCAGTGATGATCGTTGTTCTTTGAGCGAGGGGTTTGTGTGACCGGAGTGGAAGGAGTTGAATGGGCAGGTTTGGTGGTAATTTTCTTGTTGATTTTGAAGGGAAAAAGGAAACGTGTATGAAATGGGGAAACTTAGGGTATGTTGTGTCGGAGTGTCATTTGTTAAAATGTGTTCAGATTTAATATTTGCCAAAGCTGATTGATTTGCAGAAGAGATTTGGCTTTGATTGTTCACTTTTACTATAGAAACAATGAAGTTATTAATTTATTAACTATACTTCCTACTTTGTATGATATTTGATATTTCGAAGCTTTAATATAAAGAATAAAGTTCGCTAAAAATATAACAGAGTTCGACATATCGATGTGAGTACCTAAAAGTTTAAGTGTTTTAATGGACGTATAAAAAGATAACAAAAAAGTTCAAACTGGGTTTGAACGAATGTTGGAAAGCGAAGCAGAATCTCTAGCGATGCAAAGATTTTTATTCGCTCCATACTCCATATAAAAGAATCAATTGCAAAGCCTATGGTAGCAATTTGCGTATTAAAAGGTTTTAAAAGCATTTGGCATGCGATAACAGAAATTTCTAAAGACGGCTAAAAGTTATTTTAAGGATAAAATGTTATTTGAAAATAGAAATATTTATTTAGAAATAAAAATAAATAACTTTTTTTAACTTTGTCTTCTCAGAATTTTTATATTTTACTACTTTATTATATTTTTATTTCATTTTTCAAATAAATGAAAACTTATACCTTTACAGTTAAAACAAAAAATTTGCGGCCATGAGCATAAAATCTACTGGAAACGTAATAATCAAGTTTGTAATAACATCCATATATTTTTTTTACGTTGTTATACATTTTTTACGAAAAACATGAGATAAATACTTTTTTAAAATAGTGATATATCATATTGAAGGTATTTTCAATCATCTTTTGTAGTCAAACATTTAAACAAAGATACACCTCGAACACAAAAAAGATAAAAAAGTTCAATACAAAATACACTGAAACTCTCTCCCGCTCTGACCGCTACTTCACCCTTTAAAAATAGAAGAAATCAGACTTCGACCCTGAAAAATTTCCAGGAAGAAGCTCGCAATCAAAGAAAAAAAGTAATGAAGAAGTGATCAAAGGGCAAAGGCAAAAGAATGGGTCAGAGGCGCGCGCGTACAAGGTTCGCTTCCCTCATTGCCGGAGCGCCTGATAATGAAAGATTTCCGCGCGCCCCCCGACCAAAGAGGAAAAAAATGAGAAAAAGGGGAAAAAGGCTAGCACAGTGCAAAGATAAATGACGGGCCGATGCTTCCGGCGATAAAGAGGGCTGTTTTTAAACGGAGGGTTCGAGCCCTGTGTGTGTTGGTGTGTGTGTGTGCGTGTAGACCGCCAAATGCAAGTAAACAGTAGACCCAATGAGCCGGGGAGTGTTCGTTTGTCTTGCCAGGATTTCTCGTTAATGGTTAGCCGAAGGAGTTTTCCTGCCTCGCTGTGGTAAGTCAGCAAAATTTTGGATGACTTAATCGAAAGGTGCTGTAGAATGAATATCCGCTCCGTCGGAAGTAAAGAGGGTTCGTCCACTGTACACTTGGATATTTTGATACAGACGCTGGTTACATTGGTAACTGCGAATTATTGAAACTATTCTTTATACAAATAAGTCATCTTAAAATTATATTAAGACGTACTTTACCTCAACGATTTATTAAAATTTATCTGTCAACCATTCGATTCGACAAACAGGATAATTGCCAGTATACGCGGGTTTTTTTTAACGAAACGTTGTTTTTAAGCTTGCAAAGCACAGAGACTCTACTATGCATGTAATAAGCCGGGTATGTACCATGGGCATAATCTCATATGTACTTAAGCCGGATAGCATCTGATCAAATATGTGCGGACACACAATCATGGGCACCCACGTATACACGCTCCGAGTCTTCGTCAGATTTTGCTCATCCTGTTTAACGTATAAACGTGCGATCAAATATATAGTACAAACAACCAATATTCCTGGATTTACGTCCTTCGAATACTTTGCCATAGACTAGATTAGCGACGCGCAAATAAAACTTAGATTTACACTGACTTCCCGATAATCCATTACTACTTATGACGTGACATAATATAGTTATTTACGACACAAGTGCGGTAAAGTGATTTTAACCTCGTATGGACGTTTAGGCACGAGCAAAGCGAATGCGAAAAGTTTACACGAGGTTAAAATCACTTTATCACCCATGTATCGTACATAATTTTTTGACACGACGTGCGAAAAGCTTGTTTTAATGCACGCATTTCCGACCAGGCGTGCGGGAAACCGAACTTCCCGCACGCCGTGTGGAAAACCATACTACAAAAAACCTTCAAGTAATTAAAATTAATTAACAACAGCAGGGGGATCGTGTCCGAGGCAGGGTTCATTCAATTACGGACATTTAATTACGGAATCAACGCGCGCAGAGCTGGCCGATCGCTTGTATGTTTAATAATCAGTTTGTTCAAAACTAATTAAAAGCGAGTCGCCTCGTTAAGCGTTCTTTATCGAGTCAAAAATCCCGAGCGAACCCGCTCAACTCTTCATTCAAGTAATTGAAATCGAAAAAGCGAAATGGAAACTCGAACGGAAGCTTTTCAGCGCACGCCCGCGCGAATCTCTATCTGTCCTAATTCTCTCTCGCCAGCCTGTCTCATTCGAGAGCGCGGGTGACATCAATTTTCAACTAAATTAAACAAAGTCCGCCCTCGGGAGGGAGGCGGCAAGTTTATAACGCGCGCGTCCCGGGAAATCTCGGGAAATTATGAGCCTCGGAGATTTCGAAATTTACGCCGCTAATAAACGTCGCGCGATCCGCCCTCGGGCTGGGGAAAACTTCTTTGTTTCGAGCTTTTTCTTGTTCGGGGGACGAGAGAACTGACGGTGCAGTCCGACTGGGATTTTATTTAGACTTCGACGCGGTTATTAGTTTTATGATTGTTCCAGTGTCGAAAGTTGCCGACTTCTGCGGGGACGCGAGGAAGCCGAGCATCGTCTTTGTTTTCTCGTGAAAAACAGTTTTGTGATGTTTTTCAAGTTGACAGGGTGACAGCGATTAAAAATTTGTTATGGCAAGATTGCGGTTGCTTTCACAGCGTCAATGTTAAATTCAAAGGGTCCTGAAATTCCGGTGACCATAAGTTCTTCTTTCGCTAGTTTATACATTATTCAAAAGGCTTTTGCAGTAAAAGTTGCACCTGGCAACTTATATCCACGAGCGACAAAAGACGAGACATGAGAATTCCGATGAAAATTGAAACGAAAAGTGATTTACTCGTAAGTTTATGGGGGTATGATTGAAGGCTAACTTTTACTATAAACCAAAATTAAACGTAACTTTTACCATAAAAGTGCCATATAGCGCAGGGGATCATTCACTTAAATTTTTGATTGCGTTGTTAATACTCAGTAATAAAAATGTTTTTACAAAAACATATAAAGGGAGTTATATTTTTTAACATCATTGCATTCATTATTCCAAACAATTTTATTTACATTTTGAACTCATCAACTTCTGCTGGGCGTAATTTTCGATCCATTTAATAAGCTATAATTAGCAACGAGTAGTGAGAGAAATGCTTCAGTAATCACCATTACTAGCTTTCTCATTGTTTGTACATAATCCATTTGCTATTCAAATTGAATTATTTTCGCTTAAGAAAGTACTATACCCGAAAAGTAACAAGTTTCAAGTACATTATATATAAGATAACATCATTAAGATCTCATTATATCAATATCATTACGGTATCATTAAGATCTCGTAAGATTAACATTCAATTGAATTGCTCTTTTCTTTCCATCAAATAAAGTCAATTTTCAGTACATCTCGGTCTTTATTCAACCAGCTAAAAATCGAAAAAGTAACACTGAGCAACTTCTGAGTGATCCGGAAGCGTGTAAAAAGGTGGAAGCCAGGCGCGAGCAAGAATTTGTAATTCTGTTTGCGCGCTGCTCTGCAAATCGCGTCTCGGCTAAATTGCAAATTCAAAGTTGCGCGCGACGAACCGGGAAATTTTTTGCACTCTTCTTTTCTCTTTCTCTCTCGCTCGTTCGCTTGCACACTTCCTTTTTTTCGTAGAGAGGAATGACAATGAGTCAATCATCCCGCAGAAATTTTAGCAGCTCCAAGGATGTTTTTGCATTGTTGTTTGCCTAATCGAATTTGAATGTATTTTTGAGAGAGCACTCGTCCTGTTAGAAGAATGTTTTCATCCGTCTTTCAATCTTTTGATCAGTTCAAGATCAGTGTAAAATATTACGAGGTCAAGTTATGTTTGTTTGTCAAATATTTTTCTGTTATTTTGGAGTAATAATAAAATTAAACAAAAAGGTTCGAAATAGAGTACAATTCTGTCGATCCTCCTACGATTTATTATACAAATAAAAATGAGCTCTTTACAATTTATTACTTCTTTTCAATTTATTACTAAAAATACAGTGCTTTCGATCAAGAGATATAAGTTTATAAAATTTACTTATTTTAAATTTAGAGATTTTAGTTGAAATTAGTCATGAATTTAGTTTAAACGGAAGTAAATAACGATGTTTGTCCAGAAATTTGTATAATTTATTAAGAAAGCGCAAAATAGAACTCGTCAAATATTTTATCAGTTAAGTAACTAAACTTGTTTTGTCAACTATTTTCTGGAAGGCTTGACCTGGATTCGGTTAAGTAGTAGACGCTCGAGAGCAGGTATATCGGAAATTCAGTTAAATCAAACGTATTTTGATAGGAAAATTGACGTTATACGAATTCATATTTCAGCTTGTTTTCACCTATAACTTAACTTGAAACTTTTGTACTAAAATAACCGCAAGAATAATAACCAATTTGAATCCTTAAAAATTTCCTACACTGTACCCTAGACAAAATTAACATACGATTTAAATCAAAACGCCGGTATACCAATTCCACGAAATCTCGAAAAAGCAAACCAAGCTCGCACCAACGTCAAAAAGTTGAAGAACCTTCTTCAAACTCTCTCGCTCGCACACGCTTTCTTTCATCACCCTCTTTTTGAAAAAAGCTTGAAGCGAGTTGCAACGTAAACACAAAGGTCATCGCATCGCAAAAAAGCGTTTTCGGCCCTAGCATTTGCATTGCAGATATGCAGGCTGCGAGATTGCCCCCCTCCCCCCACGAGCCGTGAGCGCAGTGTATAAGCGACTCTCGACACGTTCGTATCACATTCCGGCTCGCTCCGAGGCTTTTAACCTAATTTGCGCGCCGAGAGGAGTACACTTTTTTCTGCCTTTCTTCTTGAAGTCGATGCAAGGCACACAACTTTATTAAGCGCACGCTGCGGAGCCTCTTTATCGAACTTTATTCGTCTCTTTACGCCGTGGATCCGGCTGTCGTCTTTCTTGAGAAGTTGGGGAGTGATTGAATTGCTAGCTATTTTCAAGGCGTCGATTTAGATGAGTGGGGACGAGCGAGTGTTTGATTATGGTTTTGCTAAGAAGAATTAAAGTGCTTTTGGTTATTAGACTTTCTAAGTCTTTTTGAAGATAAAAAATACTTTCAATTTGTAGCTTATTGTTTGATTGATGTCTTGTTTGAACTGGACTATCTCATAAATTTATGCTTGCATTGATATGAACATAATTCACCTTATTTGAAGACATAAATAGTCTTTCACTATTATGTACATAAAAACTAATTAATTAGAAATTGATGCATTCCAAGCAATCGAGTAAAATTCATTTTCCTCGTAAAATCACCGGGTCATAAATATACATAAATGTACATAAACTTTGTTACATTAACAAATATACGCGAGAGCGAGGGCAAACAACTTTTTTTTCACGCTCAATGCACCGTCTGACTTTTGCACTTTCCTCAGCTTGCGCGCCGTGTTATTCTAAGCGCACATTTCGCGTACAGAGCACGACGTGGCTTCATTTTTAATTAGTCTCGCGCACATTTTAATTGGATCCCACGTATACCTCGTATACATGCAAGGAGAAAAAGTTCCGATAAAATTTTGCCTTGTCAACAGTCATAAAACCACGGGCAGCAAAGCTAAAGCCGTGTTTTTTCCTTTTTTCAGTGGCGGTGCGTACGGTCAAGTGGTTAATTTACTAATTAATAAAACACTCGCTCGATGTAGGAGTATGTGTATAAATTTAGTGATATGAGTATGTTTTTCAATGAGAACCATTTCCCTTTTAAGACAACTACATTTTGAACTACAATGTTAACAGTATTTAATTAGAGATATAAACGTTTCACAAATCTTTATTACTACTTATTAGTTATTCGAATACACTTGCTGTTTTGATTTCCATTTACGTAACAATATACGATATAATTACACTAAATACGCATTTTTCAGTTTGTTCCACTAAAACACCATTAAATCTACTATCCACTCAAAACATCACGCATATTCACAACATCCTTATCTCAACATCGCACAAACACGCGTAATAACGGTTAATTCAACGAGCAAATCTCTCAGACCTCAATTAATACCCACTTTAACCAAACTCGCTCGCTATATTTGCTCGTGCTCAGGTCAACGAGCTTGCTTCGCAAAAAACCAAAACTCCACGAGGCAAACAAGCAGCAAACACTGTAAAATCGAGCGAACCGAGCGCGCCGCGCCCTCGAGCCGCGTATTATTAAATATCCAGCCTATACGAAGGAAGCAGCGCAACAATATCGCTCGTCGCGTAATGTAGGGCGCGCTCGTTTAACGCGCGTAATAAATGCAATATTCCGCAGCGGCAGATGAGGCAAGAGAGAGCGAGCGCGTGCTACGCCAGCGATACCGTCAATTTACGACGTCGGAGCCCGAAGAGTGATGCTCGGATGAATAGGATTCATTTTTTAAATTTATGATTTTTTTTATTCTTTAAAGGCTGCGAGGGCGGTTTTCAAGCCAGTGGTCGAATGGCTTTTTGTGTGTGAGGAATTTGTGAATGGGGGTCTTTACGCTTCGTTTATTATGAAAAAGGGGCTATTCATTTCTTCTTTTTGTTGTTGTTGTTAATGGTGCAGTGCTGTTTATGGGAGTTAAATAAGGGTGTAGTTATTAAAATATTGTTTTTCTTGTGTCTGCAATGATTTTTTTTCGTTTTTGATGATAACTTGGAAAATTTAGATAAGTATAATATACGTATGTAGAAAATATTCGAACTAGTACATTCATTACGAGGACTTTTTATTGATAAACATATTAGACAGTTCGACAGTTACTTTTTGTATTATTATAATTTATAGGTAAATTTACAGGGTACAATAAACAACTAACTACACATTGAAATCGAAGAAAATCAAAGTCTATTCCACGAACAACACTAAACCAACTGCTCTTCCAATAACCAAACCCTCTAATTTGTTCTTCGCCGAATCCCACCTAATAAACCTAAACTCCAGCTCATTCTTATTCGATGCTCAAGCTACTTCCTTTTACGTCGAATCCACTCTGGCGCAGAGCTCTTGGAAGCAAGAAGAGTCCGCAGGGCACGCGTAGAATTACGAGCTCCTCGCCTATAGGACCCTGCAGTTCTGCGACAAGCTACTCCTCGCGCGCGCACTTCACGAAGCAGTTAAGCCGAAGCTAACAAGTAGTAACGCCGGCCGTTAGGTCAGCCCTCCCCTCACGTCAAGCGCGGGTAATCGCTGCAGCTGCATCTTTTATGCGGCCCCTCCGCGCCAGCTTCCAGCCTTCTCTCGTTTCTGCGAAATTCTCACGGCACGGAATCCGTTTAGCTTAACGAATTCCGGGAAGAGTTTGTTTATTGATGGATCGTTCTTGGTAAAGTTGATGGTTTGGAATATCAGGGAGCTCTCGGATTTTGTGTTTATAGGAGGATTTGTTTTAATGATTTGGATGATTCATTATGTTATCTTTAGAGAGATATGGGTTTGACTATTACATTTTTTTTTTTACTGTTTCAAATATTTTTTCTATATTACTAATAAAATAGGTATATCTTTTTAATAATTATAAAAATGCAGATTCTAAATAAATATTTTTAATGGATTCTTAAATTACCTCAACTATTTGTTTTATTTTTTTTCTCTCGTGACTTTCGCAGAATGGTCTGACTAAACACTGAGTGTATCTACTGGGAAAAGTTAAAATTGTACAGTTAAAAATATGCTGTTTCCCGGAAATCGTCAAAAATTTGTTTACATAAAACAAATGATGCAATAATTGCGTATAGTGAACATTTATTTACTATAAAAATTATGTAGTTGAAACAGAACTTTGAAAAATTTTCGGTATGGAAATTGATTCAATTAGTTAACGAATATCTTTTCGTAAAATGCTAACAAAAATTCATAATAATTTTTAAAAATGTGATTCAAAATGAGGCAATATATTTAACTATGTAATAAATATAATTCATAAGCACATATTGCTATTATAATTTATGGGCATCTTTTTATCTTGGTAAAAAGACTTTGTAAATATGTTCATTTACGTATACGTCTATGATTAATGAAGAAAAATATTTTATACATTAATTTAAATTTTAATTAAAAAAGTTTGAGCTTCGTGGATCTATTATAATAAAGTTAAATTTAAGTTTCTCAACAAATTTTCATAAAAAATTTATGATTTGTGCGAAAATTCATCTATTTTTTAACGTTTTAATAAACAATTAACTAATTTGAATAATAATTTACATGATCAAGAAACAATTTTAAAATTTAAATAGCAAATTCAAATTTCAAATTTCAGTTAATTTTAAATCAAACAATTGAAATCCCGAGTAAACCAATACACAATACAAAATAAAATAACCTTTAAAATTGTATCAAATATCGATTAAATAACCTCTCCAAAACAAACAAAATTCATCCAGCAACTTACTCAAAACAAATTCGGCCACAAAAATCATTTACGGTCAACACTCCCTTTCACCTCCATAAAAGCATCATCAATATCCCAAAACACGCGCATCTATAATTACTCCCTGAATTCCCCGAAACGAGCCTACAGAAAGCTTTTCCGAATCTGCCGCCACACACGGACACATCGAAACAGCCACGCGCGGCAGATTTCCAGGGCCGGAATGCGGAGTGCGCGTGGCAGGCTTGACGCGCGCGCGCTGTCTCTCTCTCTCTCTCTCTCTCTCGCATCAATCAAGCGCAAGCCGCGTCCGGTCAATTTCCGGATTTTGTAGCCTCCGTATGTGTGTCAGCGCGCAGTATCTTAGCGATTGGATGCGCGACTGGTGTTCTAGGCGTGCGAAATAATTGGGAGGGAGCGGGGGAACTTGAGAATTGGGTATAGATTTTAAGGAGATTTTGGGTTTATTTGTGTGTTGTTGGCTAGCGGATAACTTTGGGGTTTTAAAAGATCTATTTAGAGAAAAGTTAGTTTTTAGGTGAAAATTGTTTGCTACAAATATTTATTATTGATGGGAATGATACTGTTGATACAGTCTATATGAAATTTAGCAGAAATAGTCTGTCAAAATTGTGATTTCCAGTGAATAATTGAACGTATATTGATTGTGGTTCATCTAAATTTAATACAAAAGTATTTTGAGTAATGTGTACTTATTTAAAAAAAGAAATGTGTAACATTTAAATATCCACATAAAAATTGATTAAAAATGAAAAAGAATAAGAAATTAAAAGGTATCTCATTGCATCTCATTTATCTTATGCAATTTCAATATGAAATTATTTCGACATTAATGGATATATATTACAATGCCAATCATTTCGGTATAATAAATGCAAAAGCAGTACAATTTCACTTCCTGTCCGTTTTGTTGGATAGACAGAAATTCAAAACTAAGCTATCATTTATCGATGTTGCAGTAGCCAACCTTTGACATCAACCATATTTAGATTAAGCATTGCAAACTATTAATTAGTTCGTCCAATTGACTTTCCATTACATCGGATTATCGCACTGTTCAGCCCGCAACATTCTAACCAAACAAGCAACCGAAGTCCCACCGTCGTCACGAAAGTTTAGTCCACAGTCCATTCCACCTAGTTACCAAACACTATCAGGCAGCCGCAATCAGGCCTCCGCAACAAACGAATTAAACCGAGATCGGGAAGCAATTTAATACACCGCTTGGCCCCGCAGTAATTTACGAAAATTTCGCGCATTCTCTGCCGGGAGTAAAAGCCCAAACGTCGCGAATCCTCCTACTCGGAAACTTTTGCAATAAGCACCGGCAGGCCGGCGTATCGCTACTATACGGCCACTCGCGATCCGCATCGAATCGTTAAATTTCACTCTCGGAATAAGCCAGAAGAGAACAGCATTGTTATCTTCCATTGTAGCCTCCCTCGCTGTGTATATCTGGACTGTGCCCAAAATACCGACCGTCAAGAGAGAGAGATAGATACTTCCGCGTGAATTTCGCGGAATAATATTCGGTCCTGTTCCTCCCCTCGAATCGAACATAATAGGCCAGACCGGCTCGTTTCGCTCGAGGGGACCATGATCAGGCCTCCTCCCACCCTCCCAGCGTCGTATCAAGCTCGCAGCGATTATTGGCTCTCTCTCGCTCTCGTCCCAGAGCCGAATGTGTGGGTGATGTACACGGATCGTAAAGCGGGCGGATAGCCCCGAAACGCCTGGAGTTACAATGCGCATTCCAGATATCGGGAGAGGGAAGCTCGACCTCGCGGGAACTTCCAACAATTTTGGAATAGCTGCGGAATTGAGATTTAAGACGCGGGATGCGCCGGAGGAGACTAGCTAGTCTGGTCTGGCGATTCGATCATTTCAATCGAAATAGAAGATTTGAGGGGGGAAGATATGTATTTTGGAAGAGCTTGGTTATTGCCTTTTTGAGAATGTTGAGGAATGATAGATTTTGAGAGATGGTACCAGAACGAATCCCATTTTGATTGATTGATCTATTCAATTTTGTTTAGTCATATATGATCCTCAAGTCTAAAATGAATGAGAAATTTTGTAAATATTTGATTATCATTAAAATAGCAGAGTCACATTTCTATGAACAGCGCAGTAGCATATTGTATGTTGCATCGGTATCGATGAATTAACAATTCATCAATGATCAAATTCAACTCACCAAACGTATAAATTACCAGTCCAGCAAGATGTCACTCGAAAATAACTTTAACCCAGACATGACATAAGATCCTATCGAACCGACACGAAAGCCATCACCAATACGAATTCCCGTCGACTAATCAATTTTCACTTCGGTCACAGTGAATGCAAATGCGGGGGCGTCGGCTCGTGACTGTTGTTCGGGGTGTGCCGGCGGCAAGCTTACGGTTTACCGGCATTCGGACCGGAGCGCGTCAGTTGGGCTAATTAGGAGTTTGGTAATTATCCGGAAGGGGCCGAGCAGGGGGGGGGTGGAGTTAGGGCGGAAGCTGAATGGGGTTATTGAGTTTCGTTCGCGTATTTCGACTGTGTTTCACGGGAGAGCCGTATAAGGGCTGGGTTCTTCGAGCGGGAGCGCTTTAATGGAAATTTAAGCATTTGTTGACTAATTAGACTGCTTCGTTGCGTTGTTTTGATTAGAAACTGAACGAAACTGTTGCCGCTGGTCCAAGTTGCCATTGAAATGCGGAACGGATTGTGTTTGCTTGGTCCAGCGGTGGCTCTATTGAATCGGCGCGTCACGTACATTGTCCGATGTAAAAGGCCTTGATGTGCTTTTAAATACGTTATTGGAAGGTGGTAGAAATCGACATTTTGAGAAATTAGCGAAGGTAAACTTTCACAAAATCATTCCTTACTTTCGTACCTAGTGTAAATCTTTGTAATCGAACGTTTTTTACACCCAAGCGTTCATATCAAACTTGGATACTTTGTAAATTTAATGAGGCTGAAAAAAGAGTTCCAAGACTATAAGTATGTAGAAGTTTCAAAGAACGTGAATTATGCTTGAATTGGAATGAAGATCAAAATGAAAAATGTTATTCCTTTTCTAATTTTCGAAGAGATTGAAATTCATTAATTGCGGGAATAGAAATATGAATAATTGATTCTCAGAAATTCTATTACCCTGAACTAATTTAGTTCCATCATTACAATAGTTCTAAAAATTTACGCCAAAATAAAAAAACATGCTAAAAATTTGTCAAAAATCCCAAAATTAATTACCTCACGAGCCGCGCGAACTCCCAAATATCCCGCACCCAGGTCATCCATTCGCGAAACGAAATCACGAGATCTTTGAGTTCACTCTCAGCTAAGTGGATTACCAACTATCACCAATTTAACGCGCTTGCTCCTAAAGTTAAAACGTTTTGTAGATTAACCCTCGGCGCGACGCGCGTTTCATCCTCAAACGAAGAAGAGTCCCGGCTTGATACACGAGTCCGCTTAAATGCAAAATTGATATTCCCAGCGCGCGAGCAAAGTTCAAAGCAAACCTCGGGACGGAGAGAGCGTCGCGAGCGTCAAAGAGGCGCAGAAGATCCCTTAAAAGGGCTCCACTCTTCGTGTTCCAGATCCGCGTAACGCGTTTTAAAAAGGCGCCCTGATAAAAAGACGAGACGCCCGCCCGCGACGCTTGAAGTACGGTTATGCACGCGGATGGAAACGAACCGTGTAAGGATTTCGCAAATCCCTAGCGGAGGAAGCGAGACCGAAGCTCCATCAAGCTTTTAAATCCCCTCCCAACAACAGCGTCAACATTGATTTTAAAAGAGGCGCGCGCGCTCCGTGCCGTCGCTTACATTTACTCGGTGTTCGCGCGCGAGCCGGACTAGACGTATAGGTATACGCGCGCGAAGAATGCACTTTCCCAAGGGCGATCGCGTTTTTAGTGGCTTTTTTCAGAGCTAAAAACATTGCCGAGAGGGAAGACTTTTAACGGACTTTTAATGCCCTTCTCCGCGCGCTAAGACGTAAGCCTCCGAGGGAGTTGCCCTTCTTCTTCTTCCTCTTCTTCTTCTGCTTCCGTTTCTGTACTAAGAAAACTTCGCGCCTGCTTCTAGAGTATAGCGTTTTGATTTCCCCTCGTGTCTCGCGGGGGAGCTCCGTTTTATTCCGACAGGCCCGGCACTCTACGCGCGAAATCTAGATCACCATTCCATTTTCACGCTCGCGCCTCTTTATTTCTTCATCCCGACGAGCGTTTCAATGGAGCAGCCCATTTAAAGTTTTCCATGTGCCGGCGGGGAGGGATGGGGTGCATTATTAGTCGAGTTTCGCACGGTTAGGGAAAGCTGAGTTGACGCAATTAATAAGTTTGTCGCGGAAAATAAGTTTAATGATTAAAAGTGGGGAAGGGTTGATTTTTATCGGGAAGTGGTTTCTTTTCGTGAGAATAATAAAATTTCAGTCGTAATAATGTTCAAGCTTTAGCGTCAAATGATTTCACAGTTCAGAAATTCTAGTCTATCCTTTAATAGAACAAAAGTATTTTACAGCGCATTCGTATTCTGTTTAATACGAATTTATAAAGGGGGATGAAAGAGCTTAGCTTGCATCTGGATTTTGCAGGGCATTATCACTTATTTCATTTTAATTAAAGCAAAGTCTATTGACTAGTACGAGAGCAACCTCTTTGAAAATTATGGTGAAAGAAAATTCTTTTTTAACCTAATAAATAGAAGATCTACGTCAAACGCGTAAAAAGTTCCTTCAAAGACATTAATTACACATCATTCCGAATTGCCCATCAACATTACATCAATACAAAAAGAAAATTCATCCTTTAATAAAACTCACAAGTAACGAAAAACCATAACGAACCTCATCACCCGAGCATCCATCGATTCAGCTCCTCCCCGGCGTTCAATATCTCATCGTTCCGGCATTAGGAATTCCATTTTCAAAGAAGACAGACAGTAGCGCCTTAAGAATCCAGCTCTCCCCCTCCATCCAATTCCGACGATATCGACTTCTGTACAGAGTCGTCCTCTTCCATCCCGCGAGCTAGGCGCCTAATTTTCGCGCAGCTGCGCCTGCATAATTCAGATTGGCAATTACGAGGCGCGCCTCGTCGATATCGGCAAGCCTCAGAGGAGCAGCTCGAAGAGAAAGGAGAGAGAGGCAGCTAAGACGCTCGCGATCATCGCTCGACGGTAAGTAGCCCTGGCGGATAAACGAGGAGACCGCTTCGATTCAATAATGCATGCCATAAACCTGCTGCTTGCGCCTCTCTCTCTCTCCGCGGAAATCCGAGGCTGGCGCGCGTCTAATCGATTTCCGGTCTACCTCTCCTGCTTAGGGGCGCGCGTGGATTCACCAGAGGGATAGCTTATAGCGCTCGGTGTCGAAGTGTTTTAGAGGCAGCTATCGGGTACGGAAGCTTTGAAAGATTTAATGCGGGGAGAGGGTTTTATCGGTTGACTGGTGCTGAGCGTTTGCTCAGGAGGATGTTGGAGGCTTGTAATGATCAAAAATTACGGGAAGCTAGTTTTTCGAGTAATTGCTAATTATAGAAAATCACTTTGTCATATTGGTTGTCTGATGCAAAAGAATAAGGTAAAGATCGAAATTTTTCGAAATTAAAAATTTTATTTTAAAAGTACCTAGTTCTCTGTAATTAAAAGGCTTTAATAATATTTATTTGGTTGCAAGGTTAGAGATTCACTCTTTCAGTTTCAATTCCTTTATAAACTGGAAAATACTTTTAAAACGCATAAAAAATTAATAAAAAAAGGTTTACTACTGTAATAAAATAGTTAGATAAGAAATAATTTTGAGGATTTTTAAAATAAATTGTTAATTAAAAAACAATCAGTATCAAAATTTAAAAAAATATTTATATTAACTGTATAACCCCAAAAACTAATTAGTTTTAAGTATTTTCATATACCTACTATATTTCTGCGCATACGTATATGCAAGAATTTCAAATTTATTAAGGCGTATATAAAATTTTGATTCATACATAGATGCAGACACAAACACACTCGCTTACACCAAGCTTTACTGGAAAATTCTCGGAGATTTCAGATGCCACGCGAATCCTGTAGTGGGCGGTTTTGAATCTTTCGCTATAGCTTCTAGATTATAATCTCACATAACTCAAGCACTAAGTACACGCGTTGAAAACGCCTCGCACGTCTCTTATGCATTTTTGATCCAGCTTTTTGGAACCTTGAGACTATTTATGTCTGCGGGATTGTAAAGGAGAAGGTAGTACTTTTTTATGAATAAGTTTTTACAACTGGTAGCAATTTGCAAAAACTAGTTTAATATGTGTAAAAAGTGGTTTTTTGAAGCAGTGCGTGATTTAAATATGTTACAGAGATAATTTTATGAAGAGATTTACAGCTTGCGATGCAAAACATTTTAATGTGGGTTTTGAGCAGCATTAATTAAAATGAATATAAGTGATTAAAAATTTTTAGCGAATATTATATGTCGGTAATACAAATTTTAAAGTAGAGAGTTGATACTCGAATTTACATGGAAATTGCTGAATTGATTTTCAGTGACTTTCTTTTAGGTCACTGATTTCAAATAGAACGTTACAAAGTTCCAATGTAAAAGAGCTGGTTTAAATTTACGCCAGGTCAAATTTTTAAAACACATATGCAAAAATATAGTAAAATATTTAATAATAAAATCGTAATTCTTCAATAAAAAAAATGGAGTAAAAGAAGTTCGTATTTCCAAAAATATTTTACACCGACTGCAGAATTTGTTATTTCAAAACATGGAAACTCCATTTGTTTTAACGGAATATTAAAAAATTCATAAAAGCGCAGTCTCATAAAAAATACTTTTTATAGCCGCTCCAAAGCAAGTACAACTGCAAATATTGAATTTTTTAATTCACCCGCGGTCTGTAAAAATAGTGTATTCTTGTTAACAAGAACCAATGCAAAAAGAAAGTTACCATATAGTGAAAAAAGTTTGCCTCCAAGGGCCAAAGCAAAATCGAATCTGAGCAAACATTTCTCTCTTAACTTTCATTTTTCGCAGCCGGTGCATCGTTCGATCTGTTTTTCAATGATACTTCGAAATTACAAAAATCTTAAACGCTGAAAATAAGCGCAATATTAAGGGAGCAATAGGACATATGGTGGAATACCGATGTAATTTTCGTAACTTAAGAAGCACTTTACTTTGCAGTTAATTAACCTGCTGTGTTTTTATCTGAGCACTCGGGATATATACACGATTTCATTTTGAGGCACTTAATTAATTGTTTTGTTTACATTTCCCTTATTTTGAGATATTCATTAAAATTTCTTCCAAGCAATAAAGAAACTTATTCAGAACTCGTAGCATCAAAATAAGTCCTTCACCATACTATAGAGCTTTGCGCGGTTCGCGAAACTTTTAAAAACATTCCTATGGTTCTCCTTCTTTCTAGACAAAAAAGCCCGAAACTCAAAGACTTTCCAGGGTTTCTACGAAATTAAAAACGGACAAGAAAAGTTTCGTCGTTGAACGAAGCAAGCAAAGCATCCGAGTCAACTGGCATAAAGTGTACAAGTTGAATGACTTGGATCATACAAAGAATGCACCATCCACGACTCTTCGTTAAATTGCGGACTGTCTTCTGTTCCTCAACTATGTGGCTTTTCTTCGTTCTTGTACGTACTGATTTAAGTTTTTTGAATGTTTTTAAAAGATTTCTTTGCTGTTCTCTTTCAATCTTAAAAAATGTAGTATGAAGGTTTTCGGTTTAACTTTAATTATTTATAGAACGAAATAAAATGGTACTTTATTTTCGAAATATGAAGGAAATGAAGAATTGATCAAGTAAATAATTAACTTTATCGATACTCGTTACAGCAAACATGAAAATTATTTCCATAATTTGGGTGAGAACAAAATATCGAATATTGATTTATTAACAAAACAGAAAATTTGCAAACATATCAATTATTAATTTTAAAATCTTTTAAAATTGATCCACATCTTTGGTAATAATTGTTGACAAATATAAATAATAATTATTAAATATTGCTTTGTAGTGGTCTGTTATGATAAATATATTACGTAAGCTAACTCAAATATTTAAGTTTCTCATTTTCATTATAACAAGACAAATATTCTCGAAAATAAATGTGTAAATTAATGCGTAGTGTAAACAAGATATTTACGTTATACAATATGACTCCATACATTATAAACTGCCAATAAACTAACACCACAGCAAAGCTAATAATTTTTAAAAGAAACAGATCCGCTATCATCAGCTCAATATTCACCACTCCGCTTGCACCCGAAATCGCTTCCTCCATTTAAAGCAATCTACGAACCCCTAAATACCTTCCCAGAGACACATCTCCAGAAAGAATAAAGAGCGAAACACACACTCACACGTACACAAAACGGCGGTATAAGCCAGCCGCGTCGGCATTGTTCGGCGCGGGTGGAGCAGGGCTATTCTCGCGTCCGCGCAAGCGCGCGGGGTTAATTAGTCCACGCTCCAGTTGGAACGAAAATTGAATTGAAACTGCCGACTACGGGCGTTTACGCAGCGCACGCGCGGCTGGATTTACGGCGCGACCTTTGTCGCTAAATTTTTATAGCCCCAAAATTCGCGCGCCGAGATAAGGCGCGCTTGTTTTTGCGCGCAAGATGATTTATGAGCGGCTAAACAAGCTTTTCTAAGGAGACGTTGATGCTCCGGGATGTTAAAGGCGCAATGGTGCGATGATGATGGGGGATTGGGTTGTACGTGACGTGAGTTTAGGTAAGTGGTGAATATTTTTTTTTTACTTTTATGGATATGCTTTTAATTTTTATCGAGAGTAGGCTACTTAGATTATTAATTTAGTTACTATTATTTTAGGTAATTTTCTAACAGTTAAATTACTATAGATTAGACATCTGGCGAGGAAAAGTAAAGATACAGGAGCAAAAAGTTTTCGCCCGTGTGACGAACAATATTATTTGCATCAAAGGATTTACAAAATGCGTAAAGTGCTACTTTATACATACAATGTATCAAAAAATTATTTTCTATTTTCTCAAATTAACATGCTTATGAACATTCGAATCGGTATTAACTTCGATATACAATATTTAACAGAAAAAAAAACAAATAATTACAGAACCATGAAACACGCTTATTACTTTTTGATTAATCTTGTTATTAAAATGAAACTGTTACACGAGAAGATTTATCTCCTGTAAACAACAAAAATATTATTTTGGAATACTTTTAAACATTGCTTTTTATAAAAATTTTATAAATAAATGA
The DNA here is from genome assembly GCA_030522685.1 of Eupelmus azureus. Classification (NCBI taxonomy): domain Eukaryota; kingdom Metazoa; phylum Arthropoda; class Insecta; order Hymenoptera; family Eupelmidae; genus Eupelmus; species Eupelmus azureus. The sequence continues at coordinate 25,279 of JAPYZA010000935.1, read as the reverse complement.
TAGTGTATTTTTCATTCGAGAATAAAACACTTACGTTTGTAAAATAAATACATTTATTTATGACGTTGATTAATCTTATAGAATATCCTCGAATAGTAAAAGTATTTAGTTTTTCATAACATTATTGGCAGTGACTTTGTACAAGTCAACTAACTGATTTTTTCGCATTGTTTCATTCAACACAATTGAAAACTTTGACTCGCAGTGCGACTGAAAAATAATCGACAGGCATTGTTTAAAAATGTTGCAGCAAATCATAAACGATCGAACTCGCGCCCATCCAGTGAATGTTACTTTTTTACGGAGCATCGTTTTCACCGCTGCTTTTTTGTTGCCGGTTTCTCTCGGCAATACGAAAAAAAAAGAGCGCCGTGAAAGAAAAATTCGTCCGTATCAGGCTTGTGACACTCGCTCGTTTCGATCGGAACCCGATATTTTCTATTTTCTATTTTTTTAAAGACAGAGAGAGTGCGAGAGAGAAACAGAGATAGAGAGGGGATAATGAAACATACTCGTCAGTGCCAATATATCTGCACTTTGTCTATCGGCACTGGTTATATTTGGTCGAGACATTTTTCCTTCTCATTTTTTTCTTTCACGTACTTTTTTGCTTTCGCTGAGTGCCTATTTCCTGGTTTTTATTCCAGGGGCTTCGGTGCTGTCGAATATAAATGAGGGATATTGATTTGTTACCATATTGAGCATATTTTTATACTACATATGATTTGAATCGATTGAAATTTAATACTTGATTATCTTCGATTCGCATCTTAATATGATCTCAAAATGTCATAAATAAATTATTGCATTTTGTGATCATAAGTGGATATATTTGTGCCATTTATTAAATATACAGATAAAGTGTCTAGATATGCCATCTGCTGAGAACTTTGAATTTATATAATTAAGAATATTTAAATAATAAGTATGTTTTTGTATAAGTATGTTTTGACTTATTTAATGTCTGATTCGGAAAAAATTAATTAATAAAACTTTCAATTCATTTTAACTTTCAATCCCAATTATCTGCATTATTGTGTTTTCATAAATAATTTCTTTTAAACAACTTTTATAAGAAAAGTTTCAAAGTATACTGAATTTACTTTTACAACAGTGGTAGTTTGACTTTTTAACATGCATTAAATGGTACATAGAAATTCAAAACTGTCACAGGAAAATATATTTTTTTTAATTTTCACGCAGTTTGTTTACCAGAGTGCTTTTTTCTATTTACTTTATACGTTACTGGTGCTTCCTTTTGATATGGGCGCAGCCAAACAAATAGAAATCTATTTCAATTTTCTTTTGAAAAAAGACGTTAACTGTGGGGTATCTATATATCAATTTATGACTATAGGTGTTAGTCTTACCTATTGTAAGGATTCGAAAAAACATTGTAATGAAAAGGTAGTATCAATTTTTGAATATTCGGATAAAAATATTTACATTATGACTATAATATTTCCATACTAAATTAAAGTCGTTCGCAAAATAATTAGCTAAATGTAAAACAAAGCTCGAACAAAGCCTCGACAGTATTTTCATTCTGTAACACTCTTCGAGATTCCCTATTCTATACCATTCAACAAAATGAATTTGCGAACTTTCACAGAGTTTCCAGAATAATTCCAAAACTCTACTTTCGTAGTCATTAACCAGACTTCGGGCGTCTCGCTGTTCATCTCACAATAGACGTTTCAACGTCGCCGAACTTGGTTATTTAGACGATTATCGTCAACTTTTGAGCTCCTACTTTAATATTTTGTAGCTCGAAGGGTATACTAAGAACTGGAACACCACTGAAACATTTTTGTCAATTCTTCTTTGAACAGCTATAGTTCAGACAAGGAATGAAAGAGAACAGGAGAGTGTATGATCAGGAAAGCTTCCGCCGTCGATGATTTTGACACGTGTTCTGAAAATGTCTCAGTCAGTTCCCTATGTTCGATTCGAAGAGTTTCGAATCCTAGAGCCAGGATACATATGCATGGGGTTTCCGATGGTTCGAGAATAATAATTAAAACACTCAAGGCAAAGAAACACAAATCTACATGATCATTTGGTATCGTCGAACTTTGTTGATAGTATAGCAGTATCGATTTCTTGCTGAATACTTTTTCTTCTCGCACCATCAGCGTAAACCAAATATTTAGCACACATGAGAACACTGTTAAATCAGAGAACAAAGCAGGATTACAATGACGACTGATCTTTAGTTACAGTACTATTCAATATATCTTGTTTGGCGTTTAATGCTTTCAAATATTTTAGTACTATAGCTTCATATTCGATCCTGACCCGTAAAATAGAAAATGACGCTTTTTCATATAAATCTTAGAAAACAGGCCTCAACCAATCTTCATTTCGTCTGAAAAATTCATGGCTCAACCAAAATCTGACTCATATCGAGCAAATTTTTCACGCACTGCCGCTCCAGCAATTCCCAAAGAACGTGAAAATGAACGTCGCAAATCCATCTCGACAGGCTCGCTCGATATTTGCCTTCCCCACCCTTACCCTCGAAAAATGAGGCGTCCGTCGCTCTCTGGCCTACAAAAGCGCGTTCAGAGCCGTCGGTCGGCCGGGATAAAAGTCGCTTGTCCGCACGCGATGTAAAGGAAAAACCATCGGGGTAATGGTGCCATCAATAATGTACGTGCCGGAAAAGAAGCCGCGGCTCGGCGCGCTCGTGAAAGATGCAGCCCGAGAATCGAACCCGCGCGTCCTTCTCAATTTTGCATCGCTGGGCACAATATGCGAGTTCGCTCGCGCCTTACTTCATCATTTATTTTCTCCGTGCGCTGGAGCTAGCTCGCGGAGCAAGCGGCTGATTTGACAAGTGAAAAGCGGTCTCGCCGTCTACGTGTCCAATCTCGTTAGGAGAGCCAAGCTGCACGAGTCAAATGAGGAGAAATGGCGCGCGCGCCTATTCCGAATTCCGGAGAGCTTTGTTACCTATACGTCTGTGTGTGAACGTGCACGAGTTGGTGTGCACTCGTATAGGATCGGTGTATTGATTGTAAAAGCGGTAGTAGAGGATCAGATGCGAGGAAGTATGATTGTCGTTTGGTTTGCGAGTTTCGAGAGAGACTAGGATGGTTGGGAATATGAGTAGGTTGATGATGGTAGTAGCGTGGTTCTATTGTAAGGGTGTGTTTCGATAGGAAATATTGATTTATATTTTACGCGCTGCGAACAGCTTCGTTATTTTAATTTAATTTTTTATTTTTCATAGTATTGCTATTGATTAGAATTTCTCGTCGGTGCTTATTATAGCTAATGAAAAATATAATAGATTTAAGTCCCGTTGAATCTAAAGATCAAAATATAAAATTGACTAAATAACTTTATATATACGTTTGATATTCTGTATTTAAAAATAAAACGATTTATGCGATACAATCACTCTTTTCCTACTCATCTTATTACTGTGACAGAGTGATAAGTCGCTGTCGAAAGAAGAAAAATACCTAGTGCAAGCGTGAAAAATATGGGGCTGCATCTCCAATACACCCGAGCAGATTTGAAATAAACGACGCGTCATCACACGTTCCTATTTATAAAAGTTTGCGTGGGTTCGAGGCGAAGGGCAGCGGAATTTACAGATGCAGCATATACACGAGGGGACTAAGGTATTGATTTTGGCTTTCCATTCAACGATCTTCGTTGGTTCACAGGTGAAAGAACGACTGTAATATATCCATGCACTTTCAACGTACTTACTATCTATTCACTGCAAATGGAAAGTTCAATAAAATACATGGCTATCAATCCTTTGCTACAATCATTAATTATGAAAATTGCCAAAGTGTAATGCTTTTGTCGAAATCTAAAGCCTTAACAGTAAATTCTACAGTAGTGCGCGTATGAATTCTAGGTTTATTAGCGCGTAATCAAGATGGAATTCGTATAGTACGAAATACTTGTCAAAGTACATTAATTATTACCTGAAACGATGAATTCTTGGCTTTGACGACTGCAATTCCACCTGAACCTGCAACAAACAATGACGAAACTTTATTACGCTTGTCTACATTGTCTCTCGCGCTTGAAATGTAAAGCAAGCTTCGGCAGTACTCGCACGGTCACGTCAAGCGATTCAAAGAGAAAACTACATTGTAAACAACATTCGACAAACGTAATTTGGACGTTCAAGCGCAAAAATCTTTTCAGCGCGCTTGAAAATTTCAGCCAGCGATTTGTAAAGCAAATCGAAATCGCGACGCGCTCGAAGGAAAGTTTGCCGCGTCGCAAACAAGCGAGCCTTAAAAATTTTACTTGCGAAAATTTGCAGCGAAAATTTGCGTTGCAAACAAAGACGGCTCACACGACACAATTTTCGTCGTGCATTTTTTCTCGCTGCTTCGCTGGAAGTCTTTTTATCCATCGTAGCTTTTTGTTTACGAAAATTGAAATTGAATTCTCGAAGCTTTTGTCCGACCAAGGCGCGCGCGAAAGACACTTTGTGGCTCGCTGCGCGTGAAACACAATAAGAGCGCGAGAGACTGCGTCGCAAGTCTCCTGTTATGTAGCGCGTTTGCCTTGGAAAGAGGAGTGTAGTCCTCTTTTTCAGGCGCGAATTCCGGAGAAATCGCTTTCGCGAGCTTTTGACTTTGATCGAGGCGCAGTCGAGTTTTAGAGCTTGTTAAACGTTTGAACGACGGTTTTACGCGTGATTGCGAGTCGAAGTTTTTACCGATGATATCGCGTTGTTATAGTTTCAGTCGTCTTTACGTTTTTAATTGAGAGATAAAAAGTAAATGGGTAATCTTCTATTAGCAATGAAGCTATCATTTCAAGAGCTGAATTAAATTTAAAGCCTAGTAAATATATTTCAAAATGATGTTTAATGCAGATTGAAAAGCAAATGTATATATAGTATATTTTATTTTTACGAAAATTATAATAAATTATCGCGAAGACACAAACACACACATGCATGCACGCACACATACACCCACCCACATACAACTCACGGCTTGAAAAAAAAAATAATAATTAATAATTAATAATTATACATAAGATAAAACTCAAAAGAAAATTACACATTTCGATTATTCTTACCCATTAATTCGTAAGATTTACAAAAACCTTTTAACAAAATATAGCTTATATAATCCTCCTATTTGTTATTAATTTCAAAAAGTTTAAAAAGTTATAAATACAACACTACTCTTGTAAATAAAACAAAATATTTTGAGCCGGCAACAAATTAAATTTTTACAGAGTGCCACTCAGTTTTCAACTTTTTTTAGTTTGTTTTTTAAAATTTCATTTGAATAATAACAATTTTTTTCAGAAAAAATGAAATCATACGCGTTTGAAATCCAAAAATAAGTAATTTCAATAAAAACAATTCAATTTATGAAAGTTATATCCTACAAATAATAGGCTTTTAAAAAGTTTATAAAAGTAATCAGTTACACCCTATTTTTTAAATATTTAAAAATGGTAAAAAATAATACCCATAATTTTAATAAATTTCCATCTATAGTGTCAATATTTTCCATTCAGCCCTAACCAACCAGGACTATCCAAAAATGTAAATAACAAAACAGTTTCTCTCAGTTACTTTTACGCAAAAATCCTTCATTTAAAACAATGAGCTCCATTTCTTTTCATTTACCAGAAAGAAACGCCATCGCATGAGAGTGAAAAGCAATAAGCAAAAGATCGATTTCAAGTTAAGTTTATTGTCCCACGCTCGCTACATAATTCACGTTTAACGCACGGGGGAGAAGAGAAATCCGCGAGCTTTCTCGCATAAATTTACGCTCACTCGCTGGAGATTTTCCCTTTTTATTCGAGGGAACCGCGCACGACCTTAGTTCCGCCAACCTCATGCCGAAAAAGCTCCTGTACTGGAAGACATCACGAATTCCCGAAGCGACGCGCACGCGCGCACTTTATATGTTTGGCTTCGGTTTCCTACTTATACATTTAAATTCGATTCTTATACGGACGCCCGAGCCGTTTTTCTCTTTCCCGCTGTATCTTGTGCTTTTTCTCTTTAGTCTTACGAGGTGAATTCGTACGGGAAAGTTTTTTAAATGGGGAGGCAAAATATTTACTTGATCGGGTAAGTTTTTATTTGGAAACGTTCGCGTAAGATGGTGCAATGACGATTTGTATATACAGACTTTTCAACAAGATTAGTTTTTTTAAGCTTTTAAAACGTCATCAGTCAGTTAACAGGTTTACAATAAATATTGCGTCTTAGTAAACGTAGTTTGACAAAGTCTATGAACTAAAACGTACAATTTGGTGACGTATATTGATTTTAAAATGAATTAATTTTTCCAATAAAGCTTGCAGGAGGACCGAAGCCTGCGCGTATTCAAAACTTGTGAATGGTCAATAATTAGCTTAGCAAGTGCAGGAGATTGAATTTCGAATAATTGAATTCGAAGGTTAAAATAACGAGAGCTCCAGCTCGCTTTCACGCGCGGTTGATTCAATTTTCTAATTTTTGAACTTATTGAAATTTTCATTCAAAGCACTACTTTCATCGCTGTTGCGAAAGCTAGTCGTAATTTTGTTAGTCCCCTATATAGATGCTCCTATAAATAACTAATATGATTAAAGAAAGCCATCCCGATTTTGATTGATGCTTTTTTTTTATTTATACGTAGAATGCTTTTAAGAATTATTGGAATTTATTTAATTTAATAAATAATTGATTCGGTTAAGAAGATTATACTACTAGCCAGATTTTTCTTTGAAAAATAAATGAAAAATAAATCTTAATGTATTGCGAGTATTCCATGTTTTTACACAATTTTTTCTGAATATTTATAGGTTCTGGAACATCCGAGCTTTAGGTTTTAATGAAAATGCATCTCTAAAAAAAAGTCGTTCCAGCTATAACAACAGCAGCATTTAGAGCTCCATAATATTATGAAATAAAGCCGTTGAAAATCGTTCCAGGTACTCTTTAAAGCTCTTAAACTTTATATCTCTGAAAATGGTCACGGCAAAACATAAATACGCTTTTCCTTTAAAACGATCCTGACTAGCGCGAAATTTAACATTAAGCTCGCCCACTCAGCTATAAATAAATCCTATTTCACCATTTAACCATCAAGCATAAACAGTACTTATTCTGTCACTTCGATCATCACGAAAATACGAGGTAGCATGGTGACCTCTTCAGTTCCGGCTTTATTAGTGACCCGAAAAACCTGCAGCGACCCACGCGTGTCCAAATTACGAGCCTCTATGCGACATACAGCCAGGTCGCGCATTTACGACAGGAGGTCCTCGTAAAAGACGACGGCGAGCCCGTTAAAATCCGCGTCATTTGCGCGCGTTCCTGCGCGCTAATAAATTATTGTAAGATGGAAGTAATGCGTGCGTCAGAAAAAGTAATTAGGGTATCATAGTAAATGTTTGGCGGGGTTAATCTTTAATTATGGTTGACTAATGGTACTGGAAGACTATAAAATTATCGTAGGCATATGGAGTAGTAATATGAAGTAATTGTGAGTGCAACAGTAGGATCGTTGAATGATCGTTGAATTTTCGTATGTGTATCAAAAATCTATTTAATATTTTATATACTTTTCTAATTATTTTTGTTTCCGAATTTTGAATCAATGACACGAAAAACCCTTTCATTTACCTACTTACAGTCGCAACAAAGTCTCTACGTCAAACAATAAAATTTCCGTAAAAAACCTCATTTTCATTCTGATCAAAAAGAAAACAAAATTCTTCAGACTTTTCCGCAACTCATAACTTTACCGAACCTCAAACTCGCTCACAATTTCAACCAATCCAAAAAGGTTCAAGCCCATGTCGTACCTATCCCAACATGGCACGAAAATTCGATAGCCCTCGTTCGATAGCGGAATTCACTCCAGCGCATCTCTCTCACTCTACCACGTCCGTTGTATGTTCCGCCGCGGTAGCACGCCGCTGGCTTCCCGTTATTGGATGAGGCCGTATCGCTGCCGCTACTCCTCTGCGTCCGCGTGCTAATGGAGCAAATCCCCTTAACGTTCGCCAGCCCTGCGCGCCGCGATTTTTTCGGAGCGTGTTCTCTTCCTCGTCTTTTTGCGAAGCCTCGCAGGGAGATCTTCATTCGCGCTCCGGGGTGTATCGCGTGTCCGACCGGATGGCAGAGTGCACGGAAGGATACGTGCAATGAGAAAAATATCTTGGTAATGTATATTACAAATATAGGGGTTGTTGCTGTGTAATGTTGGAACGCTGTGGTATACTTGTTTTACGGAAAATTTTATTATATTCATGCTAGTAATAAGGTAATTATCGTTTTTAAGAATATCTAATGGCAATTGTTACATGATGTAGTAAAAATTATTTTCGAAGTTAAATAACAACGTGATACAAATAATCTTCTATCCAAGTCAATTGCAACATATAAAGAGAATTAGAATTTTAATGAACAAGATATTTCCATGACGCAGTTAGTAATGTTCACGCTTGTACACCGACGTCAAGATCATGGGTTTGATCTCACTTAAGGTAAAATCCAATTTGTATAGTTATTATTATTGAGAATATTATTTAAAATAAATAAATAAAATAAAAAATAAATAATTACAAGAACTTAATAAATGACTATGTCACAAAGTTACTTTAACTTTTCCTATATTTGTAATAAATTTTATTAAGACTTTCTCTCAGTGTGTGGTTGAGCTTTGGAGATATGCCAGATTGTGGCTTTTATAAGGAAGAGAGATGATGAATGTGGAATGTGGTGGTTGGTTGAGTTCTTTTTTTCTCACCTTGTCGATTGCAGTATTTTTCACATCAGTTGAATATTTTCTTTTTTTGCTTTCATGCGGTTATTCTACTTACTTAATCATGGTTTATATAAGCGTGTTTCTCTCCTGATATACGTTTATCAGAATATCAGATTGCGATCAAACGACCTGGTTTATGAAATCTATATTCTACGGAAAGATTATGCCGGGTAATGCTTATATCCATAAATAATTTATTTGACTGATTTAATAGTAGCAAGAAATATAATACAGATAAAGTTACAATTTAGAAATTATTGGATTATCGGATTTAACATAAATTTTTAATTTACTACTACTTTTTATATATAACATCACATCAAAACTTTTATTTAAAATGCTTTTCATATTTTTATAGAAATAATACGTATAATATCATAACAATTAATAAAGGGTAGTTTAACTTATTCGTCGTCCACCATACGCATTAGGACACGCATCAACAACCGAGTAACACTCCGACCAAACTTTAACGCACGTTCAAACTTTGAATCTAGTTCAAACTACTCTACAGTCCTCTGACTTCAGGTCAAAGATTCCTCAAAACACCCAGAATTTGAGTAAACTACCACTAAATCTCATCTATACAATTCCATTCATCCTAAATCCACCTTCAAACGCTCCCAATAACCTGATCTACTCCACCCACATCAACACTACACCTTGTCGCAACCTAGAAACCCAATCGCAAAAGAAACCCGCTTCGTCGCAGCGGGACAAAACAAAAGCACTGCCACTCGCTCGTCGCCCCGATGGGATATATACACACATAATCCTATAGCACCGCGCGCGCTAATCAACGAGATTTTCCGGCTGCTCGCTCGCACCAGCCAGCTCAGGCGCTAACGAGCGACGATGAAACTCCCTTGCTGCGCCCGGCTAACTCGATTTGGGGCTTCGAGCGCATGTCGACGTTATTGCCTCTTTTTCGATGGATCGAGTGCGCCACGCAGCGCGATAGTTTTTGCACATAGGGCTTGTCGTATCGCTTTTTTATTCAAGTTGCGCGGGGCCGAGGCCTGAGCGCGATGTTGATTGTTTCCGATTAGTTTTTCGAACTCGTGAACAGGATTGGGGTTTGATTGTGGGAGTTTGTTGTTCAATGTGTTTTAATCATATGAGCGTAAGGAATTTATTTGTTTTTGGTTAAGTTTGAAAAATTGCTTTTTTTGTTACAAGCATCACAACAAATCCAAGTGTCTTAAATTAAACATGTAAGTGTGTAGTTCACATTTAAATATATGGTCACTATTTCTACAAAACATTAAAATTTTTTAAAATTGTGACCATGTATTTAAATGGGAGGATATAGTATTATACTATTTTAAATGAGCTGATTAGGTATTTGAAAACGTCAGACTAAGGAAATTCTCATAAAAATGCAATTATCCATCAGAATACAGATCGTGCCCGGCAAAACGGTAAAGAGTTCGCAAGTATCAGTTGAAATTCAATTACGATTGTGATAGTCATAATCTAATTAAAAGTTACTTGTGGACTGTTCCTTGTCCATTACTTGTTCCATTACGTACGGGTCCGGTGATACTTTATTCAATTACTAGCTGATTTCTCTTTGATGAAAAGAGTTATACGATTTACCTAATTATTCCTTGGCACATAAGTTCTGATATTTATTCCAAAATCAATTAAGCCAGTTTGGAAGTGGATTATAAAAAATAAATCAAAGTCTTAATATTTACAGATAAATTTACAAACTATAAGGTATACATTTGAAATTTAAGATATCTGAAGCTCTCATATAAAATGCATTACAAGGACTTGATTCGTTCTGCGAATAAGCGACAGTGAATAACTAAATAATTGGACCAAAATGATTAACCTTTTGGCTTCGATTCGAACTTCTGCGTACGCTTTAAAATTTTGCTTACAAACTTTGATACAACCCGATCAGCTATCTTCATAAATTCACAAAAAGAAACAAAAGGTCAGGTATCTTAAGACATCAATATCTTAACACATCAATCATCAGCAATGAACCATATACCAAACGGCTACACAACAATCTTATCTATCAACAACCCGCATGTGTCAATTTACCATAATTCCCACCACACTCACACCTCAAATCAGGCAAATGATCCGATTGGTGCATCATCCGGGCGCGTCCCAAACTCACCTCCGCGTCATTTTCATGTAGAACCCAATTATGCAGCTCGGAACATGCGCGAAAATTCGTTTAAACCAAACTCCGCAGAAAAGAGGCCGACGACAGTTTGCAAACTGTCTAATTTCGCAAGCAAGAGACAATAATTGAGTTCTGCTCGCCAGGGGTGCAAAACTCTCTTGCGACACTTATGCAACCCTAACGATTAGATTGCCTGGTTCATTCGATTATTCGTCACGCTTGCGCGCGCCTCAGTTGCGGAAGTATCGGAAAAAATTGATTTTGCTGCTGACCAGCTTGGACTAATATGAGGGGAACGAATCGTTCATGAACTGTGGGTTGTCGATGATTCGCGGCTGGAGCTGATTCGTTCTAAAGATTGAAATGGAGCGTAATGGATGATGCGCAATCACAATTTATTTAAGAACCGAAGTACTTGATATTTAATTATATATTCAAATAATCCTCAATAATCACAGACTTGCAAGTAAACAAGAACATTGAATTAACCTTTATATTAAAGTTATCATTTTTTCGATTTAAAAAGCTCTAATGAAATGAATGCTCGTAGTCAATTTATTAAAAAACTAAACCTACTTATCAATATTAAAAGACTTGATGGTGAACGAAATTCCTGAAAAGAAGTCTAATCCTTATTATAATTTTATCAGTCACAAGTCTATAAATTTAATTGACCGAGTTCTAAGAAGAGAAAAATAATTCCAAATGAACTTGATAAGCATTAGCTTTTTATTACATATTTGAGTATTGCATTCCTTTGATGAATCCTCACAGGGCTTATTGCGCTTTTCCACCATTGAGAATTATCAATTTCTTATACAGAATAATTTTCCTAAAAATAAGTCAGAGAAAATATTAGCTGTAACCTACGTTAGAATACCTCGTAAAAAAGGTAAAGTGTTCCATTCTTTGAAGCTGTTTAAGTCTTCGTGATTGAAAGTCAAAGACCATTCGTTGGTTTATTAATATAGAAAGATTCAATGAAAAATTTTATCGGGTGTAGTAACACAAAAACTTTTTTTAACAATAATTTCAAATGATTTAGTGTATGAAGAATTTTTTATTGAATTGTAAATTTTATGATTACATTATAATGCTATCTAGGATATTCCTAAATATAAAAGTTTGCAGTGTAGAGAAGAAACTGCCATTCCCGCAAGAATAATTATTATTACAACCATTTATTATATGTTATTACGTTAATAAAGCTTCAAATAAACTATAAATGTCAGTCACTATATTTATTACACTGCAAAACTTTATATAACCTCAAATGCGCACTATACAAAAACGAGCACAGAAACGGTTTTAAACCAAAAACCAAACTAGGTACAATCAAAACCAATGACGCTACCCAAATTATTCCCCTCTCCTCTCTGACAAACCGTCGATTCTACGTTGCTTTAGTAAGCGCGCCGAAATCGAGCTTTCTCCACGGGATTCGGCTGTTTCGCGAATAATTATTCAATCGGGCGCGCGGAGAGATTATTATCGGCCAGCGCGTGTACAGTTCAATTTGCCGTGAAAGCGATTACCGCACTCGCGCAATTATGGCCATTTCTGCGATTCCGCGGGGAGAGTTGGGCTGTTTTTTCCGCACGACATGGTACGAGTGTGGGCCGAGCTACAATAGCTCCTCTTCGATTTTCACCATTGTACTCCATTTTCTACTTCGTTTCTTGTTTTATTTCTAATTGTCTGTTTCTTTTTAACCAATCTGAAATACTCGATAATTTTGGATTGTGTTTTAAAATATCAATGACATAATATTATAAAAATTATTTTTACAAAGGTTCTAATTATTGATAATTTTTTGGATACAATTATTTTGATATTTGTTATGTATTACGTTGTACATTTTTGAAAGTAAATATATTTTGCAATAACAAAATAAATATAAAATAAACTTTCAAAAATATTTTATGTAATACATTATATTCAGCTATCTACTTTGTTTTAGTGTAAAATTCCATTATTTATTTATCATAGTGGAAGTTAACGTTACTCTTACTGACTTGTTTTTATTAGTTATTTATTCTCGCACAGTAGTCGGAAATTAGGTTAACTGGAGTTAAACTTGAGAATTACAAAAATAAATACCAAAATAAAAAGCTTTACCTTTTAAATTTCAAATTAAGTATCGATAAAACAATTAACAACAAAAAAAGGGTCCTTTTTTTATCAAGAGATACGTATTATGCTTTTCCGAATTTGAACGTAAAATTAAATTTTAATTTGAGACTTCGAGAATTTAAAGAAAGTGAATTATAACGTAAGTTAAATTATTTGACTCAGCTTTGTTGTTATTATTTTGACTTAAATATTAAGGAATATTTTCATAATAAAATTTTAAATTTCATAGCATCAATTTTTTTATACCGTCTTCGTAACGAATAATAATAATTCTCTATTTCCATGTATAGATCTTTTTACATATTTTCCCATCTTTTCAATTACACTTTGTAATTCTTTCTACATAATAGTCTTCGAAACAAATATTTTAATTTAATAAAAACAGACATTGAATTTATTATTAAATTTTATTAGAAATTTTAGATAAAATTAATATTTAGCACAAATTCATATTTATAGTTAAAAAAATTAAAATTCATATACAAATGGTCAATTAGCGAATCATGTACGAAGGTTTACAGCTCCCCTTTTGAAATCAAGCTACGCGTATACTTATTCTAAGATCTCAACTAAGACCTAAAACCGTCTGGTCTTTTTACTTCAGCTACTTGGAACAGCACAAAATGTTCAGCAATCCGCAACTGACTTTGATTATGACTGCAACGCAGTTAGGATCATATAATGCGACGGCAGCAGGTGGCTCGTTTCGCATCACGACTGTTCCAAAAGGAAAAAAGAAAAATCCTTGCACTGCTTTACTACGAAAACTATACGACTGCAACTTCAAATAGGATGTTGTTTATGTCGCTATTTTCAGCCGACTTTAACCAAGTACAATGGAATCAACAAGATCGTTTTGATGCAAGTACAATTGTTATTTCTGTCGAGAAGATTTTTGTTACAAGTTAAGCTGCCGTTGTGGAAGTAAAATGTAATTTATCATTGACGTCATGCTGGAAAATCTGATGACAAACTGGCTGATTAACAGAAACACTTAATTCGAAACAGATGATCTTGTTAGCGAAGTAATGACCGTATCGCTTTAATTTACTTGATAAATCAAATGCTATTTTTGGACTGTATTAATGATGTATTCGATTTATTCATTTAAGCAGTTACTGTGTTTTTTTTCTTCATAAATTCAGTTTATGTCAAATTTAATTAAATAAAAGTAATAAAAGAATTAAACTTATTTGGCGAACCAATTAAATTTTAATTGTCTTCTTCAAAAATGAACAGAAGCGAAATCAAATGTCAAACATTTATAATGTAATATACAGAAACAAGAAATGTTAAGCTTAACATTTACAATTTTAATCTTGATAAAATTTTGCACAAAATAAAAACAGTTGCTAACTTTCTTAAAAAGTAAGAGTATTCTTCTCTTTGTTTTATCATATTTTTATAAAATCAATGTATTTTGTAATTTTGTTTGTGCTTATTTGGTTGATAGAGTCATTTTATCATTACTATCAATATTATAGCATATAATATAACATTATATTACTACTGAACCTTCACAAAGCGTAACGTTCTGTATTTGAGAGCGATTTTTTGTAATTTGAAAAAACTGAAAGGTGTTGGAATTTCTGAACCCGGATTCATAAGAATACACAGGTGTAGTCTTTGCAAAAGACCATTTTTTTATTTAATTGACAACAAATTTTAAAAATATCGCTGACACAGCTTTGAGAAAGTAATTAAAAAATTGGTAATTCCAATTTAAAAAACAATGGAACGTTTTTGAATGTTTTGAGCTGCAACGAAAACAAATGTGAACGTTATTCAGTTTTTCCAGCAATTATTCGGATTTGTCCACTGTGAAGTAAATTGGAGAACGTTTGTTGTTTGCAAAAACAAAAGCATTAAATGAAGTTGTAAAAACATCTAAAGACTACTTATTTTCACAGGGAGCTTTATATAGGTCAATACTTCTTTTATTCTTCTGAAACACTTTAACCAACCATCTACTTATCACTTACCTAGCTAAATTGCAACGCTAACAGGATAAACAAAACATACCAAATTCACAAACCATTACACGCATCCCCGAATCCAAAAGTCACAAAACTAGCGCAAAAAAGAGAGCAAAAAGCCTGGCTTTTGTTACTTGACAGCGCATCTCGGCCGGTATATATACACGGGTCGCGACCTCTCCTGGCCAATGACCAAAAATAGCTGCACACCAGCCGCCTATTAATAACCCGGAAAATTGCCCAGATACACACACTTGCACACATTTGTGCGCATCCTTTGACCAAAAGCGGTCGGCACGAGCTCGGTTAACCATTTGTCTTGTGTTTGTGTGCGTGTGCGAGTGTGCTGGTATGCGTCTCCTGGCGGGAATCCATCGAGCCGATCTCCCGGCAAATTGACTTTGCGAACGAAACGTATGTGTGCCGGCTGGATAAGAGAGCAGGATTAACCGCGCGCAGGCAGAGTATCGGATTTATTCGATTGTTTGTTGCCGCACCGTCAACTGGGTGTTTTTGCTTCCTCGCAGAGGAAGCTTTGCGAGGATTGTAAATGTGCGTGAGCCTCAGAGTATGCACATATATGGATAAATATTTTGTACTTATATCGAATTTGTATGTTATAGCGAAAGTATTACAATAATTTTTATTGAAAATGTTTAATTCTGTAATCATTAAATTAAAATTTAGGGAAAGTACCAATGAATTGGTAGTAGCTTTTTCTAGATGAAGATTCTTGTAGTAAGGAACGACTAAAAGCGAGAAGTATTTTATTACTACTAGTAATTTATTGTGCGATTTTGGATTGCTTTTTATGCTGGACTATGAATTCTGTATTATTTAAAACAATATAACGTTATTGTGTTCTAAGAATTCATGTTATTACAATTGTTAATTGCACCTAGTATATTTCACGTCATATATCAGCAATGTCAACGAATCTACTTCTAGTACGTTTCGTAATAGGAAATAACCTGTAAATTATTAATTCTTTCCTTGATCTTCATTGCCAAACATAACAGAAATCGGTTAAAGATAACTTTTATTCAAAATACTACTGAGTTCACCTGTAAGTATTTGGCCAACAACACAGTACAATACATAAATTATAAACTGTTTCTCTTTAATCAAATCCAATCTCGAAATATTTAATCAAAATAATCACTCGACTTTATTTTACGTAATTTTGATCCGGTTCGGGGTACGCAAAGACACAAGCTCTTCGGCAAGAACGCGGCGAGATCGATGCTCGCCGAGGCCAAGAATAATTCAGCGCTCTTGGCTCGTAATGCCCTTTTTTCCTCCCCTCGATCTGTCTTCGTGGGCAAGCGCGAGTGCGCGGAAATTCATTGTCTATTTGCGGTCTTCCCATTACGACCATGTCGGCCAAAATTAGGTTCGATTCGATTTTTTCTTTTATTTTTCAATTGTTAGAGTTGTGATGGACCTGGTTATTTATTGTCGGTTTATTCTGTTCTTTTAGAAATAATTATATTTTAATTATTTTAATAAATGTAAAATATATTTAATGTTAGCTATTTATTATGGTTTTTATGTGATAAAAGTGGATTAGATAAATTAGTTAAATTAAAATTTTCGTATTTATATTTTCTGTTCGTTTTATTTGTTTGCTCAATTTGTGTAATAAAGGGAATTTCAATCAATTTTATTAGTCTACTAAAAAGCTTTTATTATGCAGAAAGTCAATAGGACGAATACACAAGACCTTTAGAAGCATATTTGGATTCTATGAATTCTAAATAAAAGAACCCCTACAAACATACCTTTCGAAAATGGAGTAAGCTCAATTTTGTAAAAAAAATATGTATTTAAGCAGTTGTATCGTAAAGTCCCAAAATTCATTTTTACTGTGCATAAAACACGTTTCTATTTAAATAACAAATTCAAACTTGCATTAAAATCCGAACTAGCTATTCTATTCATTTTCCAAATTTGACAAAGAATATTTCATATACAACCTAAAACATCCACGTGCACAAAATATGCATTTGACATAACCGTAACATTTACATAGGCACGTCCTGAATTTATCTATTTCAACATAAACAAAATTTATCATGAAAATTTAAAATTCAAATCTATCTCTAAAAGCTTCGATCCCGCTGCATTCGAATTAAGGACAAATAAAACTTTATCGTCCGGTCCGCTGCAAGGGCGCGAATGCGATAAACCGCAAATGCAGTTTAAATCTCTCTCTCTCTCTCTCTCTCTCTCTCTCCCTCCCCCCACGCGGTCATCTCCGTTAGGCAATCGATTGTGCGTCGAAGCGCGCCTGGTATATAATAAACACGTATACTCGAGCTACAGAAGCAGTAGGAGTGTGTATGTACATATACCGATTTAGGAACATCCGCAGGAAGTTTCTGGGGCATCATCGACGTCACTGGGAAATCAACGTGTTATTGACAATTTCGTAGATCTGCGCGATGCGCGCTTTTCATACGCGAATTTCATAACTTATCAAACGCGAATCCGTTACGTTGTTTAACTTTATTAAAAGTACAATCTGTTTGCCTATTAATGATGTATCCGTTAAAATTATTATCGATCCCAGATAATAATCTGAAGCTTCTTATCGAACCTTCCACGTCAGAGCAGTTTTAGTTGGACAGTTCATCCGCTATTCTCATCACGAGGCGTGATCCGAAGCTATCCGGCGAAAGATAAACAGAGGAAAAAGGGGCACGACAAATTCTCAGCCACGAGGCAAACGAGAAAATCATTAATATTCATTTGCCCGAGCGGCATAGCCAATGGCCTCGCTCGGTTTATTTATAACACGTTCATCTTTTCTTTTTTCACCTCCCAACTCGACTGATCTACCAAGACTTTTGTTTTCCCAATCCACGACCAGAGCGGCTTTCACTGTTCACTTGACGTCTTATATATGGTTCTTTGCTGGCTAAAGTTTCTCGAGACTATCAGAGAGCTTTAATTTTTACGCCCCGACTTCGTTCTCCGACGCTCACTTATTCTTTGTTAAGTATTGCATCTCTTTCGAGAAATCAGGTGGCTTGATAAGCGAGGAAAAAGAAGTCCGAGCCTTTTGTTTGTTCTTGTTCAGAAGGATTATTTGCCAGTCTCATCTTATTCAGTTTGATACACTAAGCCCTGTCTAATTAGGTTACCAAAGGTTTAAAGATTCTGATGGAATGGATAAAATAAAGTTTTTTCAACCTTTGATGAAAAGCTAAATGGATAAATAATATAAAAACTATTGAATGCGTTTTTTCGAAATTGAATAGCTTTTGTGTACTTGAAGTGAAAAATACTTGGCCTTCGTCGTTCAAGGGATTAATCTCGAATTAAATCGGCTCGCCGAAATGGAATAATTGTCCATTTCAACGGCGCCATTCAGCTAAATTTAATCCTTTAATCATCACTTCCACAGCGTCACATTCCGTCAGTATCTCTCTTTCCGAGCATGGCTACGTGCGTTTCTATCTGTACGTGATAGCTTGGAAACGCGTACGTTAATCAAAATTCAATTTAGCTAAGAGACTGAATGTCGCAATTAAAATTTTGGTTCCGATTAAATTTGATCTTTCAAGGAAATTTCTAGATCATTAAATACCGTTTTTTGATTCGAAAGAATTGTACAGTACAACCTTCTTTGTTATATGACTATTCTTAAAGCTGACATTATTTGTTTCTTGCAAAGTACAATAAATAGAAGTAAGTTTGCGAAATTCGACAATTTTAATATAAGTACTCCTTGGTGAAAATTTCGGTTATTTTCGGTAGAGTTTTTATCGTGTAAACCATTATCTGGTCATTAAATGGGTATTAAATAAAATCATTTTTACCAGAGTTATAACTATTCAGTACACCGAAAATTTACACGGTTTTGTGAGTCTGTTCAAATTTTACACATTTACTATTTATTTAAAGACAACAGAGGTTTCTATTAAAAATATCATAAAGAAGATACAAAACGTAAAGTGGAAGAATCCAAAGTAAAAAAATGACAAACTCACTTTACCAGCTTTGAACTAACCCTCACAGCCCCCACTAAGTATTCAAAATCCATAAACAGACTAATCGCCTATATCCACTCACTTCATCCTAAACCCAGACCGACCTCACAGTATCTACCAATAACCCATACCCCATACCACCGCCTAAAAGCCCTAGCCCACTCCACAGCGAAAATCCGCTAGAGGGTAGCGCTGTACAAACGTAGCCAGGAAAATCGGAACCGTGAGGCGCGTATCGGCTGACCGTATCCAGCCATTTCCGCGGGTTCGCCAGTGATATATACGCGGAGACTGGAAAACCGATCGATCCAGCAGAGCAGAGGGCCTTTGAGGGGGCGGCCGCAGAGACTGACGTTTGGGAAATTGAACGAGAGGACGATGACGATGCCGGGTGGGTGGGCCATGTTTTCACTCGCGTCTGTTAGTTTGATGAGCTTGCAGCGAGCTCGCTGGCTGACGATCGGCTGGCACATGGCTTGATCAGTTTTCAGCTGCATAATTAATTCGATTAGCTTTGACGTGGGATTAATTTGATTTGGTTGATTTAAAAATTGCCGGTTTGTTTTATTAAAATAGAGGTTATATAATTTGCGTAATTATGTGAATTAAACCTTAGTTAAGCCTAGCTAAGATTTTCTCATGATATTTAATCTCTGATAAAAGCAATTTATTTTTTCTGATTTTACTGGGCGATTATATGTACAAGTATTTATTATAACACGTTCTACTTGTATGAAGATTTGAGAACGGTGCTTTCAATATATGGAAAGTAAGCATCATCCGAAGCATTCGTCTTTCATAAAATCTAGCGTAACGATTAGCGTTTTCAGAGCATTACGCAGTACTCTTGGAAAACGGTAAGTACACGTTTTAAATATAAACGGTTTCTGTAGCAGAAACCTCTAATTCTCTTTAATTTCCTGAGCGAACCAACTCAAAATACCAAGCGGTAACGAAAAAGAAAAACCTTTTGAACTTGGACTATACTTCGAAGAGTCAACAGCGCGCAGCTTGCCACGGCATGCTATCAAAGGTGAATCGGCTCTTTTCAGAGTACCGTCCGCATTATACCTGCGTGCGCTCTCGGCGCTCTAATTAAGTCGCTGCATACATAATTGCGCGCGCTTTTTTCTCCCGGCGCGCTTTTGTCGCACCGGCCAACTTCGCTCGTTCGCATACTTTTTTGCCAGCCCCACCCCTGTCGAAAACGGCCGGGTTGGGGGCTCGTAAAAAATTACGAGACTCGAAACCTGATTCTTCCCCGAACGGCGAGGGGGTTAGCCATTGTCGGGAGGAACAATGGCGCGCCTCGCTGTTTCCGCAAAGTCATAACTTGCGCGCTAACTTTCGTCTCGTCGTTACCTACGCGCCGCTCCGCTCCGAGCCGGAGCCTCCCTTCGTCGTCGTCTTTATATTGAAAACGGGCCTTTGCTCCTTTTGTCTTTGACGTCGCTGTTGTTTACGTTTCTTCGCGCGAGGAGGCCCGCTTCCTCCGCGAGTTTCTAGAAATCATCGTTTCTTGGGGGAGTGGGGAAGGGAAATGGCTTTTCACGGGATGAGTTATAAGGAATTTTCGGAGGGTCTTTGTGGTGGCTGGAGTATTGTAATTAATGTCTGCTGATAGTTTATATGATGGGCATGGATGTATTTTAGGAGTTTGATGATAGTTCTTGGAAAGATTAAATATAAAGATTAAATAACTGATCTTTTCAATTGATAGGTGGATTGATTGATTTAATATCTTCACGGAATAGTACTCTATTTGATGCTGATGAAATTTCAAATGTAACTCGAATACGTTACATGAGTACTATAACGATGTTACCGTTACAAATCAAGACAAATCAAGTAAATTAAATAATGAAAAGTAAGTTCAAACAAGCAAAAAAAAAATTAATTAAACGTAAGTTAATACAGGTGCCGATGTACGGAACATCTAATAAATCAATCCCTCATTCCACACTCTGTTCCCAATAGCCTCGGTCACGCACTAGTAACGACTCACGCAGGGAACTTTTGAATGCACCAATGAGAGAGGGAGAAAGAGAAAGAGACAGGAGAGAGAGAGTTCTGTGAATTATTGATTTCGAGCTACACTCCGCGAATCAACGTTTACTACTATTTAGACCGAAACATCAAACAACCCAAATGAACTATTGAAAGCGAGTATTCATATCCGATCGCGAACCCAACCAAGTGCGGTCGATCCGATAGTTTAACATCCGACAATGGAAAAAATACCCTCAAACTAACAGAATAATCAATCAGCCGAACCATTACAGCATCCCATCGACGCTTCAATATTAAAACTAAAAGCCGTTCGCAAAATATGTACTCCCCGATCAGCAGCCCGAACGTGAGATACACCATCGCCGTTGTAATAAACATTTTCAAAGTACTTCCATTTCGCGTTCAAAACAAACTTACCGACAGCGTCGCCTCTTCCATAAAAAAAAACGGTAGATCCACGAGCTAAACGACAGCTTCGATCGCGCGACCCTTTCAGCCTTCCGCTCCACTTTCGTAACTCCCGAAGGTGTAGCGCGCGCCGCGAAATCGCCGACGGAAAATATTTATACCGGACGGAATTCATTCAACTTTCCAAAGAATTTTCGCGCGCCTGACCTATTTTCCCCTCCCGCGCCTTTTCGCCCTCTCGCCTTTTACATCTGCGCGTTAAGTCGCGGTAAATAGGCGACTAATGGCCGTGGCACTACGACCCGGGCTTCCGGGACCGGCGAAAAGCTGCACAGGGCAGGAAGGATTTAGAGCCGGTTGCACCCTGTGACAGCGGAGATGTACGGAGAATGAGGAGGTATGAAAGGAGAGGGACTTTTTTTCTCGAAGGGACGGCTTTGTTCGGTGTTTGGTTGATGATGAGAAATGTTGAATCCGAGGTGTTTTGTGAATGCGTTTGTTGAATTAAGATGAATGAATAAGAATACAGAGAGAATTTAGTTATCCGTAATTGATTAATCCTGTTTCTAATTATAGGATATTTAATAAGACAGATTGAAAAATTTACTAACAGTAGGATGAACAATATCCTATACACAACCTTTGCCGTCCATACAATTAAAATTTCAATTCAAATAGTAAAAGGCTAGGAACAGTATTGCGCTAGAATCTTATTAAAATTAAATAATTCATTTTCGACTCGCTGCTCGACAAAATGAAGACCGACTTCAGACGAGCGGTCTTTGTTTTCGAGGAGAAAGATGATAACAAATACAGGACACGAGTAGAAAATTGGCAAGTCTGCAGAGAGCTATACGCACAAAGCAGGAGCACAAAATAAGACGAATCTGCACCTAAGAGAGTCAGAGAGAACAAAGAAATATTTAATGTCGAGCTCCGAATGCAGGCTATATTTAATTGGCCGCTCGATAAACGGTATCCTTTCTACGAATAGTTTTCCGAGTTCGCTCAAAAGCTACGATGATGGTAGCATCAAACAATTCTTGAACTAGTAGATAGCTATCTGTTTGTTTGAAAGTAACCGTTTTTAAAAAAATTTATCACTTTTGTTTACTTGGAAAAAAGTATCATCAACAAATTATAAAGTAGAAAATGAAACGTAAACACAAAACAGAAGCAAACAATCCTGATCACAATCAATCCTAATTTAGACAATTCTCATTAGCACCCAGTTCATTAAAATTTCACGCTATCAGCGCTGACAATCATGAAAGCTGTAAGCATTCGAAAAGCAGAGAGAAAACTGGCGCGACGATTCCGTTCAACTCGAATTCACGCGAAAGCCTCGCTAATTTCCTCCTAAGCGTTTCGCTCGGAGCTTGCCATCCGCGACGAAGAAGAAACACAGCCGTGGCGCATATCTCCCTAGCTCGATCCATTGACAGAGCTTAAAAAAAAGCGCGAGACAATGCGGTTATCCCGCCCGCAGACGTCGCAGCGTAAAAACATTTTTCAGTTTATCTCCCGCTCGCGCTCGGCAAAAGAAGAAAAAGGAATCCGTCCTTCGCGTTATCAAAGCGCTCGCTCGCCGTGTCCTTTTGTCCGCAAGCGCAACTTTTGGTGTCAAACGCGCGCGCGCGCGCCTCGCTTTCATTAAAGCTGCAGCTTGCGCCACGCTAATGTACGTAGCCGCTTGTCCTCGGCTCGCACAATCGCGTCCTTTTTCTCTCCCTCTAGCTGCTTTTTTTGTCTCGCGCTTTTTTCCTCGCGGAGACACGATTCATTTCGCGAGCTGCGCACGGGAAAACTTGTGCCTAGCGCGAGCGCGTATATAATGCGCGGGAGGTGCTTTTACGGGTGGAGCGCGTTTTTTTGAAAAGCGCGCGCGCGCTTGGCGGAAGCGGCGACGACGACGATTGTGCGCGCGCGTTGCTCGACGCGTGTATATAACGTCGTAGTGCGCGTGCAGCTTCCGCATTGTCGTGCCGTCGTTCTGCTGGAAAGCGAGCTTTCCGAGGGGCGGGGGGGAATGATGAGAGCGCAGTTTTGCGCAGTTGTGAGCTTTACGAGGAGGAAAAATATGCGGGGAGGTATACGTGCGCTCGTCATGGAAATTGAATGAGAGCGAATTAAGCGATGTAGAGAGGGATGAAATCTGGTGGATGATTGCAGAGTTGGGAGGGTTGGGGATTTTTCGCAGCGCTGTGGTATTTGTGAGAATTTCATATGGATTCTGGTGGGAGTGGGTTCCCGTAGGAATTCGTGTAGGTTCACCGGTAAGCGCGCATTACATTTGCTTTATACGCTTTATTTAATAATGTTCATATGAAACTTATTTCAATTTATGAACAGTAATAAAGTAGTCTAGTTTGAAACCAGATTTCCCTCAATGAAATCATATTCTAATATAATTACAATTTATCTCCATTTCAATTATATCATGAGGCTGCAAAATCATAAAAAAAAGAAAAATATCTCATCAATCACCTTAACCACATCACCATCATTAATCCCGCACGCACATCTCCGAACAATAACCATTTATCTCACAAAAACCTCCCCCACCCTGCAACGATCAAACTTACGAAATCATTCGCAAGCCGGAAAGCTACGAAAGTTGCTCAACACGACTCCAACCCCCACAGAGCGCGCCGAATGTGAATCGCAGAGGCGCGAGGCTCACGCGCGGTCGGAGCCGTCGGCAAAGTTTTATCATTACGTCATAATGAGCATGCAAAGTTACACCTGGACGGAAGCGCCCCCGCTAACCCAAATACAGCCTCCGTGCTCGGGGAAATCAAAACATAGCGGCGCGCTGCAACATAATGTCCCTCTGGCCGAACTTCTCGTCCCAAACTCGTCGACCTGTTACTAGCCGAGCGATAAAACCACGCGCTCCTCGCGTGCATGTGTGTACATCCGAGTTACGGCACGCCAGGCTCGCAATTAGCGCAGGCAGAAGAGGAGAGTAAGCGAGATGGAGAGCTGGGGTAATACAGACGCACATTATATCGCGTGCGTACGCGCCTAGAAAAAATAACAATGCGGCATGTCCGCGCTCGCTGGATACTAACAGAGACGTATTTGCGCGCACGTATATGTATATATTCATTCAGATGGGGAGAGCAGAAGAGAGAGAGAAGCATCTCTTTCTACTGTAGCACTTGCGCACACTGACAGGCAGACAAACGAGAGAGGATGGACGCAGCGCGGCACAGAGTCGGCGCAACGAAGATAGCGGAATTACGCCCCCGGCATCTCTCTCTCTCTCTCTCTTTCGCTCTCCGGCCGCTGTTTCGCAGCGATAATGTTCGTCCCGTTTGTGCACGCATCGCGTAGCGAAACTCGCTCGCGTGTCTGCGGGAGCCAGACAGACGGACATTGTTGCGTACAAGATGCAGCGCGAAAATCAAAGGCGCGGACAAAAAGAGAGGAGCGTGCCGGCGATTAGCGAGTAGGCCATTAGCGGGCGTCGGTTAAGGGAATGGTTTTTCGGTTGGGTTTGACGGAGTTGGTCTCCGCCAGAATTGGTTTAAGTGCGTGGATTTACACATTCACGCACCAAAATGATTGACAACTGATAAGTTTGAAAAGGGACTGGAATGAGGGTAGCTGATGTTAAACTTCAGCCAGAAGATGTTACTAGGAAACATAACAGTCTGGTGGTATTTGGCAGAGATTCTGCTAGTTATCATGGACATTGTTAAACTAATCTTCTATTCATTTGAATTAGCTGTTCTTTTGATATTATTTTTATTATTTTTGTCAAAACAGGAAAAATAGCAAGATTTTATTTTTTATTTGAATAAAATGTGTTCTGAATACTCTTTTGGGGTATCCCTA
>JAPYZA010000934.1:0-24080 GCA_030522685.1 Eupelmus azureus | reverse complement strand
CCAATAATGATTTCATTTTTTATTTTATAAGTTTTAATTTGCTATAAAGATTCACAGCAAACCTTAAATAGTTTGTAATAAACTACTCTCAAATTACACAAGTAAACAAAAAACTTTGATTTAATAAAAAAGCTTGTGTAAATATTAAAGTACGTTCAAAACGACTAATTTAAATAAAGCTCAACTATCGAATAAACAAATTTTCGCATCAGTTACAAACGCATTAATATAATTGTTTCCTCGCGCTGTAAATATCAATAGCACGATACTACCATTACTCATCCGCGCTAAACAATCAGAGTTTGCTATTCCATCTACTCTACAATAACTGATTTACGCTAATAGATCAATAAAATGAAACTGACTAATCGATTTCCGTCTCCAATAACAAACCCCCTCTAATAACAAAATATCCCAGCGCCAATAATGAATCACAGACGCTCGATTTAAGATCAAAATTACACGCGCCGGGGGCGTTGCGCAAACGAATTGTATCGGTATGAAGAAGAAAAATCGTTGGCAGATAGACCGGCTCTCTCGCGGAGCGTAAAGGGGAGCGCATAAACGGTGCATGCAATATTAAATATAAAGAAAGCCTTTTGGCCAACAACCGGTTGAAATAGCTCGGTGATTCAAAAGAAGATGATCCATCCTTAGGCGCGCGGCCGCGCGACTACTATGGATAGCGGGGGATTATGGATATCGGCTGCGGCCGCGGCGGCGGCGATAGATTTTGCAAGAGAAAAGCGAGAGCGCGAGAGAGAGAGACGAAGATCGAAGAAGAGAGAGAGGAAGAAATAGCCGAAAGGGAAGGGAGTAGGAGAGGAGAGCGACGAGAAGGAAGATGAGGAAGGCAGGCTGCTGAGAAGCCATTGGAGAGAGAGGGAAGAGGCGAAGAAGAGAAGGAGAGAGAGAGAGAAAACGATGGTCTAGCGGCGGGCCGAGCTTCAGCGCCGCTCGCAACACAGGGAGAGAGAGAGAGAGAGAGGAAGGAGGGAAAAGTGGTGGAAGCCCTGGTGGTGGTAAAGTTTTTGAGATGGAGAAAGAGATTTAGCCTGGTTAGTTGACGCGCGGGGCCCCGGCGACAGGGACAGCCGACTAAAAGTGCGAAAAAAGGGAGAGAGAGAAGGCGAGAGCCGCTCAGCCGTGTGCGACGGGCTGTAACGGAAGGAAATTTTGAAAAAAAAAGGATAGTGTGAAAGATCAACGAGGAGTGCAACAACAACAAGTGCTAGCGCTGTGACGAATTGGACGTGACTGGGACGACCGAGACTGCTGGACGACCGAACAATTTATTATAATTAATCGAACAAAAATCCGCGAGTTTTTCATTTTTTTTTGCCAAACGACGTGTGTGTCGCGGGACACAACGAACAGGAGAGAGAGGAGACTCTGGGAAAAGCTCTCCGGATCTGCGGCTGAAGGAACAAGCGGCTTCTTACCCGAGGAAGGCTTAGCTCGAGTCTCTTCACGTAAGTCCCCATAGAGCTAAGCTAGAAGAAAGAGAGCGAGTGAGAGGAAGAAAGAAAGGATAAAAAAAAAGGTGAAAGAGTGCTTGCGTATTTTGTGCCGTGATGCAACGCTGGCCCGCGCGGCTGATCGGCGACGATCGGCAACGATATATTTATACACATGTACACTCAGCTTCGTTCCTTTTCCCCGTCAATCAATAGCTCGTGATCTTTCTTATTTAACCATCATTCCTTCGAATCAAAAGCTCTTGGAAAATCGAACTCCGGCGATTCTCGAAAAAATGTTTCAGCCCGCAAGCTCTCCCCGTCTTTCTCCCTGGTTTACGTAAGTTTCCACTTTTCCGAGTGTCTGTCGCGGGCGCAAATTAAAAAAAGAAGATGCGCGCTGGATGTGCCTGCGCGCGCGCGCGCGCGGAGCTAACGGGCGCGAGAGGGAAGGGGCCGATGTAGGTAACTGGGCTCGTTGTTCCGCTTATTTTTAGAGAATGTAACACGAGGAGAAGAGAGCTTTTACTCTCGGGGCTCCGAGCGCGTTCCCCCGATATCTCGCTCAGTCGCCTCGCGCCCGCTCAATCGTCTCAAAAGCTCTCTCCCTCTCTTATTGATGCCCGAGAAATGCCAGAGTCTCTTTCTCTTTAGGTATATATCTCGAGCGCGTTCCCTTTTTTCCCCGCGTTTTCACGCGGCTCCGCTCCTTTTAAAAATATGTGGATCGCGAGCGCGCGTCGCTGCTGCTTTCGCCATCGCCGGAGCTTTTGCCCTCCAGTGGGGCCACCTTGCGAAATTATCGCCTCGCTGGCTAACCTTACAACCTCGCTGTTTCGAAAGTTTTCGGGATTTTTGGGATTTTCCGTTCTGACTGTACTGGAGATTACTCTTTTCGAAGAGCTTTTTTTATTCACTCTTATTGCCAGTTTGAAACGAGTTTTTTTTATCAAGTAGAAATACTGGCTAGAAACTAGACAAAAACTCGTCTATTATGATATATTAGCTAGAGCTTGAATTAATATCTGTAAGAATTTTCATACACTTAAATCGTTAAAGTTTTCTTCATTTATAAATCGATCAATATAGAACCAATCAATAAAATATTTAAATTAAATATCCTTTCGCAAGCTCCATAAGGCCATTAAACTCATCGAGCAAAGAAAGCTGAATGAAAAAGATTTTCCCTTCCATCTGTCCCGCGCTCCCCGTAATTGTCATTTATAGTGTTACAGTCTAGGTCCGGGTTTCTTTTTTTCTCCCAATCTCCTTCATCTGCTGTCTCCTCTTCTTCTAGTCTCGAAAGCCTCCATAGTTTTGGCGCCGGCCGCGATCACGTCAAGAATAGCGTGGATAAAAATAAATGTCGGCAGAAACAGCACAAGAGATTTTGTACTAAAATAAGCGACGCATAATATCGACGACTCGCTTTCGGAAAAGCGCGAGAGCAAGAGATAGAGGAGAGAGAGGCAGGGGGGCAAAAGACACACTCATACCCGCAATGCATGCTATTGACCTGCTATATAATAACTGTTTCGTATATACTGACTTTTTGGCAATATCAGCGCGGCAATTTAAGCGCGCGGCGAGTCTATATACAAGCGCAGCGAGAGCTCAAAGAACAATACTAGAGGTATTTTTAGTGGGTCTCGCTTTCGTCGATCATGCGACGCACACTCACGCGTATTTTATCGGATGAGTAAAGTGTCTTAAAAATACTTTGTCTCCTGACGGATTGGGAGAGCTCACTGACTCATTTATTCAAGCCGTTAATTGTTAGAGGCCCGGGGTCTGTTGCTTTACAAGCGTAGCGTTTCGCTCTAGCAAATTGCGGTAATGATCATTTTTTATTTCATAAAAGTTTGGGAATTTATTGTTAACGCTGCTAAGTGTGCGTTAGAAAATTAAGCACTCTCGAATATTTGAAATGGTTTTGATTTTAATTTCATTGTTGAATGCATTTTATTTATGAGGGTGATTAATAACATTAAACAGTTTTGTTCAGTACAAAAAATCAAAAATATGAAAAACATCTTGAACTATTTATAAATTAATAAATTAATAAATCAATAAAAATAATTATTAACGCTTCCAAAATAAAATTTAGTGAATGGTGGTAAAATTTTATTTCATCCATATTATGTTTTTGACACCAATAAAATTATCTTTTAATTAGTATTTTTGTCCTTCTCGGTTTACGTGGCTGCTTCTCCAGAAAAAACTCATATTTATTATTCCAATTTCCTAGCCCTGCAAGTTCGATCAAGAATCCGAAATAAACAATAAAAAATATTTTTACATATTCAAATATTTAAGTCCTGTAAATGTAAATATAAATTAATAATTTTTGTTTTAAAAATGAAAATTTGTTTCAAAATTTTTAAAATTAAATTAGGATAACTCAATAAAGTAGCCTTGTAATTATTTGTATTTCAGTTTAAATATTTTGTCATCTTTTATTACGTATTCTTGACGAAGTTGAAAAGCGAAATATTAAATATAAGACATGTGACTAATTGCAACACATATATAAAGGTAGATCGAAATGTACATGAGAAAATTTTGCATTGGCTAGCCAAAAAATTAATCTTAGGTATATGTAATCGTCAAAAAAATTTGATAAATATTATTATCGATGAAGTATATTATTTTACATCTCAGTTTTTTAAATAAGTAACAATTTGTTCGATAAAATTTTTTACTAATTATGCAAACAGTATAAATTTGATTTAACATTTGTACTTCGGTAAAATTATTTTCAAAACATTTTACACAATTAATAATTTAATCTCTTAATTTTTTGAATGGCAATTGCCTTAATGCTTTATTTCATTACACCTTATAATTCTTTTTAGTTAGTTATAAATTAAATTTTTAAAGTTTAGTTTACGTTACATGAATTAATATTATATTGACCTATTTGCATAAAAAATTTTATATGTATAAAAAAAATGAAAATATCTTATCTAAAATATTGCTTATCTAAGATTAATTAATTAATTTTTTATTAAATCAACAAGAGTAATGCTATTCGAATGACAGTGTCTAGTAAACATGAAAAAAAGAAAAAGTTTTCGAAATGCCTTATTCTTTCGAATATTATTATTATATATTCTTTTAATACATAAATTGTAATTACCATATTTTTGGCACACAAGTTTTGTCCTACAATATTATTGAAAATTATGTATCTGAAAACTAGATACTTATCGATTTTCACTTCCTTATCGCATAAATATATAAATGGTTAGTGAGAATACAATTACATGATTTACTACAGTTTCAATTGGTGGAATACGAATAAAGGATACTATTCAAAAATAACATAAACAAATGACATTCACAGAAAGGATGAGAGTAAGCGAATAATTAAATTATGTTATAAATATGTATTTAATACGATAGACTTGCAATAACTTATCTATCACGGTATGGCATTAGAAAAAATGGTTTAGTAATTTATTGAAAAAAATTATTATAAAATATTATTTCTATTTCACATAAAATAATTAATTCACCATATCGATAAAAATAATAATCAGTATCTATCAGTAAGTTATGAAACGTCAAATTATAAATTATAAATAAAAATTATTCTTAAAGTAGATGTACGTAAAAAATTATTAATTCTAAAAATTTGCACCTTGTAATATTTACTTTTTGGATTTATTTTTAGAAAATGTAACTGCACTTATAAATTCAAACAATTTTTTAATTATTTTTTTGCAAGTATCTTCATAAAAATAAAAGTATCTATAGAAAATTGTTGAAAACTTAGCGTTATAATTAACCCCTAATAAAGCAACCCATTTTTCTCTGTATTTCTCGATCAACCCAGTTTGCTTTGTGACTTAAATAAATCATAAATGATTGGTATCTTGACGAAGAAATTTTTGTATCTATCTATATAAAAAAGCAATTTCCACAAATATGTTAAAGAACACATTCTTCTAGGAATTGTCACTTTAGTATTTTTTTAAACTTGAACTACGCAGTGTGGATATTAATTTAAAACTAGAATCTTGGTTTCCAAAAAATCATTTATTTTATAGTTTGTCTGAGATAACATTGACATTTTCAGTTCTAGTTAGAGCGATTTGTTTTTTCACAATTAAAGAAAAGTAGTTTTTCAAAACTAAAATTGTTTTCATAACCTAGATTCATATTTTCAAGCAATATTTATTTAATGCACTCGGAAAGATCACCTATTTTTTGAGTCTTATGCAATCTGAAGTCAGCGGCACTTCTAAATTCAATGATTCCAATATTTTTTAGACATTTTGTAACAGATCAGTTATAAATACGTAAGCAGCCCTGAAATATTTAATTTCATGTCACTTTCTTAAGTAAGCACGTCAAAAACGTGCGAAAAACGTCTCTAATATAAAACATAAAACGCCTAAACAGCAACTTTCAACATATCCTACAAGTTTAAACGAGCCCTCATCGAGCGAGAAATCCGAATAAATTAAAGCAACATTGTAACACTTTTAGCTACCCTCGCGCGCGCGTACTAAATTTACGCTACTTGCAATTAATGCCACCGAAAATCACAAGTATCCTTATTTTTAACCAAAACCTAAAAGACTAATCCATAAGCGCAGCCGTCTCATTTCCGTAAATTTCAGCAGCATCGCCGAATCACTCAGCCCGACAGAATTATTAATGCAAAAAGTCAGCCGAGCGCCTGTAATTCCGAGCGCTGAAAGCATTATTTAATCATTAGAGCCGATGCGCGTTCGAGATAGCGCGGCTCGTCGATGAAACAACGTCGCAGTGTCGAGCGCTTATAAGTTGCGAGCGGCAAAGGCGTTTTTACGAATAGCAGAGCGAGGCAAACAGCGTAGGTTGGCATAGTATCAACGCGCGAGAGCAGCGCGCCCCCGAGCAATTCGATAGTTAACTTGTGTAATATTTGGCTCGTCGCTTATCCCTCTCGCATAAGACGAATTCTTTTCCAGGATAATGTTCTAATTGCTGTCAGGGAGATAGCGATGAAAAGTGTGCGAATGGCGCGGATGACGAGTGACTTGTTTTTTACGTAATTTTTGGTCTACAAACAGTTGGGGTGTATTTTTACTCTGTAATTTTATCGTTTTTATTGTGTACCTTTTTAATTAATGTTTTTGAGAATTCCATTCGTATCATTCTATTTGCATTACGCTGTAGAAATTGTAGTGTATAAAATGGCTGGATTTTTCTAGAATATCATGTGTGTCAAATTCTCATGTTCTACATGTTGTTGACTGTACGTATAAGGATGGGGCAAATTCAACCGGAATCCATTCAGGAATTCCTTTCTGTCATGGTAAAACATGAAGATTTAACAGTGACCAAAGATATTCGACTAAAATCCAACCTCTTCCCCCAAAATTTTATTTTAAGTACCATATAGACGTACGTTGAATCTCCTTTAACAGGCACCTAGACAAGAGTGTAAATGAGCGTAGATAGCAAAAAAAAAAAAAATTATTAATAAAGTGTCGATTCATTCGCAGGTGGCAAGGGGTCGATGGTGGTGAAAGACGGCGTCGCCTCGTGGGTCCGGTAAAGGGCGGCGCAGGTCGGGAGGTATTTCAACGACGTCACAAACGGGGTTGCGCGCGTCGAGGCCGCAAAAGCGGGATCCACGGTAGTCAGGGGGCCTGCGTGCCCCTGGACTGACAGACACAAGAGCCAGGCCCAAAAAGCCGGTAAGCAATGGGGGTCGCCGACGACTTCGCCCCGAGCTTCACGCAGAAGCCCCAGCTGCGCCAGGAGGACGAGGGCAACCGGCTGATATTCGAGTGCCAGCTGGTCTCGGCGCCCAAGCCCGACATCACCTGGTTCAGGGGCGAGACCCAGCTCGAGGAGGACGACAGGACCAACTTCAAGATCCAGAGCATCGCCAGCAACAAGTTCCTCGTGGTGCTCGAGCTCGATGACGTCATCGAGACGGACGCCGGCCTCTACAAGGTCAAGGCCAAGAACAAGATGGGCGAGGTCGCCGCCTCCATCAACCTCAACTTCAGCCGTGAGTCGCCAACTAGCCCTACGGCTTACTTTCTCCTGTACCAACTAGCGACCTTGTTATAGATCTCTTTTCATAGATTGACTTGTATATATACCTTAAGGATTGCAGAAATTCGTTCAAGTAGTATCGGTCTTGCTTTAGTCGTACGTTCTCTTAGATATAGTTACTACTTGATTCTTTGACCTTAAGTCTTCATTCGGTTTATTGCAAAATTTTACTCTTATACTATCGTTCTACTCTGATTTCAAGCAGGATCGGTGATTTATAAAATAGTATTCCGTTTTGCTTTATTAAGAAAAAATATTTGTACGCGATCAAATTTTACATTTATATCGCTTCACATACATGCAAACGAATCGTCTTAACGTGGGTTATATTTTCCAGCTGTGGATGAGCCTAGAGAAAAGTAAGTGCAGCCGCGATATAGAGATTTAGAGTTTTCTTGCAGTTTGCTGTATGCTTTTGTCCTTAATGCTTACTGCTTTAAAGCCGCTTCGATTTTATCTAAAACACGTTAATAAGCAATGCTATTGCAATAATTTACGAAAGGCATTTTAAAAAAAAAATTCACGACTCAAAAATTTCAAACAAACCATTTCTCTCTCATATTTCATGTCTTACGGGCCTATGTGAAATAGGAACAGGTATATCGATGAATTTTAGCGTCTTTTGCCTTTTCACAATGATAAATGTACCTGTATCATGATTGTAATCATAAACTATTCAAAATTGAATAGCGCTCGCTTTGCCGCATGTAATGCTTTTGTGTTTATGATTTTAGCGGCTGAACCTGCGCCTAAACGGTGAGTGTGGCTTATGGCAATAATATTGCTTGTGCTTTATTAGAGACCGTGATCTAACAAGACTTTGTGATACATTAAAACTGATTGAGTTCTTTTGATTACGAGTGTGCACGTTTGCGCTTTGATATCTACGTCTTTGAAGTATTTTTAATAATAATTTAAGACCGTTATTCTCTGTCTATGAAAATTCATATTTTAGAAATTTCGGGTTTAATATATATGGAGAACAGATTTAACGAAAAATTATCATTAAACATTTTTGTAATAGGTGGTTTGTACTCGTTAATGTAAGATAAGTTACTGTATGTATTTTGTGTTTTAAAATTTAATATGATTGTAGTAACTTCTATTATATTGATGAGTTTGTCCCACATTTTAAAAGATATAATAATTACAAGCAATCAAATCTGTTCTCTGTATCAAAAAAGTATTTTTCTATTTTTATTAATAATTAAGGATGTGAAAGTGTGGAGTAGAGATTTCTATGCAATATTATATACTGGAATCCAAAAATTAAATTGTAAACATTAATTAGGTCACTTGGGAAAAAAATTTACAAGCGATTTTTTCTAGAGACCAAGATGAAATTTTATCTAGAGAAATTTTATCTACGTTTTACAAGTAGCTAGCATCGTCTATTTTTCAAAAAAGTTCCATTGATTTTATTGAAAAAATTATAACCAGAAAAATATCAAATTCAGTGGAATGTTCTTGTTAAACATAAAATTTTTAGAACAAATTTTTTCTCGAGTGATCTAATTAACGTTTGCCACATAAATTTTGGGTTCCCCCTTAATATTCCATAAATTTCTACCTCACCATTTCACCAGGCCTTAAACTTAAATATTCATCATTTATAACGAAATATTTAAATGCTCCAGTTACAACCTACCTAACTAAAAAATATCCACGGCTCCTAACCATAAAGACGCATTACCTGTTACCAAGTACAAAAGGTACGTCTTTATGCGCAGGAGACGTCGATACAATCGTGCTTGCGTGTGTTCCAGTTAATATTTCGTTTGCCCAACCACTCCCTTACCAAACTCAAAAACGAGGCTCGAAATCTTTTATTTTCTTTCGACAGACAAATCGACGGTATCGCACCGACTTTTGCGAAAAAGCCTTCAATCAGGCAAGAGGACGATGGGAAGCGACTGGTTTTCGAGTGCCGCATTACGGCCGACCCAACTCCGAAAGTCTCGTGGTTTCACGATGGTGATCTAGTCTCAGATTCCCCTAGACACAAGGTAATTGTAACACCATTCATCACAGACTTATCACAATTTTCGAAAAAAACCAAAGCAGAGTTAAGGAAATAAACCGCATGCTCGAGTTAAAAATCGCCGGAGATTTATCAAAGTCATTAAACGCTGCATCTTTTCCAGCTCACCGTCGACAAAGATGGACACTCCTATTTTGCGAGCTTGGAAATTAAGAACGTGACCGTCGAGGATGCCGGCAAATACAAGGTCACGGCTAAGAACGAGCTCGGCGAGTCTAATGCTACAATTTCCCTCAACTTTGACAGTAAGTTGCTTACAAGCTCGATCTTACCAAAGCTTTTCTCATTAGGCCGAAACAATGTGTACACAACCAGTAATCTACATTTATACGTACATCTAACTTTTCATCAACAACAGCTCATATTGCATTACCATGTACACATTACGACCGATATTTAGCAAATTACGTAACGTTGCTTGTCGAAAACTATTCGCACATGGTTATATATGTTAAAATATAAAAATACAAAGCTGCATTACTCACGCGCAAGCAACGTAAATCCATCGGTTATTTTCAAAGCTTTTGTTTATCTGGAAATTACTCACTTGTTTTCTAAAATTCACATAATTCACATAGCTTAACTGTTTTTCTTAAACGTTTGAATTTACAATTATAAAATCGTGTTATTATCATGCAAACTCTGATTAAATTTAACAGAATCTTGAATGAAACGTTTATCACAGGCAGAAAGTCAGTTCGTATGATAAAAACCAATTTCAACCTAATATCGAATTGAATAACACTATTACTCACGCGTAAATCAACCTACAGTAAGAAATCATGCAAACAGAAGACAAAAAGCTAGAGCAAAGAGAGAGGGGAAAAACACAGATCGTGGGCACTCGCTGAGAGGCGGGCGATAATGGATTGCGCAGTGCCAACAAGATTAATCAACACAGTAACGCACTGCTGCTTCTCATTGCCTATACGCACACACGTCACACAAGCTCGCGCATTAATTTGAGCGCTAACCGATTATGACGAGACATAAAACAACCCCCGCCGTTATGTTGTGTTTCATCTGGATTGTTAAATAGCGCCTTTTCATCATACGGGACTTTAGAGTCTTTTATTGCGAGGCTCGACGCAATCTTAGCGATATATGCCTCACATATGTAACTGTTACACAAAGCCGCAAGCAGAACAACATTTACAAAGCAAAAGTAGACTTTTGTGACATTTTCTTTTTTTTAGCCACTAAACACTTAACGCATTGGTGCGCGTAAAGTTGTTGTTTAATTTAATGTTTCGTTTTCTGATAAAGTACAAAGTTCGATAACAACAGAAGTCTTGCACGTTTGGGCCATCAATCACATGAAGACCAAATTTTTATTCACGCATTTGTTACTTTCGCATAACCAGTCAGACAGAGACAATGGCTAAAGCGTGCAAGACTTTTTTCATAACTACAATTAATCGTAACAAACGTTTTCTCATTAATTAATTTAATAATTAGTTTCACAGTTGCGCTAGCTAATTCACAGTAATCCGTGGTGAATTTACTTTTGCGCAATAGTGTAAATCACATAAATACTAATGTTCTTTCTTAGTCAACAAACGTCAATATAAAAAACTACAAGGACGATAAAATTAATGTCGAATGAAAAACAGACGTGGTGTGCGAATGGTAGCAAAGAATGTGTGTATATCTCTCTCCAGATCGATTTTATATTTTCCATCGATGATCAGTTACTCACGTGAATACACCTTGGTCGTAGTTAGTTTTCGTGAACGAATAATAGGCGCTTTAATCATTAAGTCAGCATCGATACATTATCTGCGAACAAGTGGCTGGAGTGTGCTTTTTTTTATAATCCAGGCGACGAGGCTCCAGTGCCAGATGACGGTATCAAACCAACATTTACCGAACGACCAGTAATCAGGCAGTCCGACGACGGAAACACTATAACCTTCGAATGCCGTTTAGCCGGTGATCCGAAGCCTAGTGTTAAGTGGTAAGAGGCCGGACTTTGTAGTCCAAAGTACGAGCGTTCTCGAGGCCACCACTGCGCGCTTGCTTGGCTCTCGTCTTTTTGTTTTCTTCCTGCAGTGTGTTGACATACACAGACAAAATTGGCAGCAATTCTCAAAATCTCAAAATTTCTTCGTTATTTTAAACTGAAATACTTGCACTGCCCGTTTCTCAGGGTATTGTTTTGACAATACGTAATCATCGCGCACATTTCTTGTTTGCCACGTCATAACTTGAGTCTGTTGATATTTCTGATGTCTTTGAAAAATTGACCAAACATTGTGAAAACATGGAAAAGGAATAAATAGAAAAGGCGCGAGAGCAAGAGGCAGTGGTGCCAAATGAGACGGCGGAGCTCTTCTATCTCTCTCAAGTCTCGAGAATAGGGCCAGACCGCGGGATAAATATCATTATCACAAAAAAAAATCATCAGGTACCATGGGACGGAGGAACTCAATGAGGGTGGCAGGTATCAGATGTCGATGGAACTTGACCAGAAGCTCTATCATTTGGCTAGACTACAAATCAGCAAGGTAGCAAAGATCGACAGTGGCGAGTACAAAGCTGTAGCAAGAAATAAGCATGGCCAGGGTGTAGCCACAATCAACCTGAACTTCGAGGGTGGTGATAAGCTCAAGTAGGACTCTCGACTCTCTTTCACTCTCAATCACTTCCAGTCACTCTCAACTACTCTCAATCACTCATATTCTCTTTCTTTATTTCTACCCCCAAGTTGCATGTCACATCTTTTATCTTTCTCTCGATATTCAGTCTCTTTTCTTCTTGTTGAATTTTTTCTACTTCTTTATACTTCTCTATATTCAGCGACACGTGTTATGGCTGCGTTCACAAAAATCTTTTTTTTCGAAGGAATTCGTGCAAGGCAATGAAAAATATTCTTGGAAAGAGATCACGAACTTTAAATCTTTTAAAAATATTGTCTTGAAATCTTTAAAAAGAAAAAATTTTAAATATTTATAGTTATAAGTCTTAGCAAGCGTAACTTCTCGCTTACATATCGATAATTTTCAAAATAAAATTTCCAAGTGTTGTCTGCATAATCCTTTGACAAAAAAGAATCCAGCTGTGAACGCGTTTCAATAATGCGAGATATTTGTGGCACGTGTACGTAGAATTCCCGATGGCAAGCCGCCGCGTTTCCCGAAGAAACCAACGATCCGGCAGGAGGGCGACATTTTGATTATGGAGTGTATACTGGAAGCGCATCCAGTACCAGAGATCACCTGGTATCAGGGTACCAAAGCCATAGCGGACAGTACGCGCATTAAAATGTCCCGCAAGTCGACGGGTAAAGACACTTACCTCCTGACCCTCGAGATTTCAAATCCGACAAAAGGAGACGGCGGTCACTACCGCTGCAATGCCTTTAACAACTTCGGCGAGAGTAATGCCAACATCTCCTTGAATTTCCAAGGCAAGTTGGCTCAGCGACCCCGGAATTTCTATAAGATCACTCCACTTCTCGTAAAATCTCTGCTGTACAAAACGCATGTGATATCGATGGTCATGCATGGAATGCGCATCTTGTGATCCCAATTCTTTTTATATCATTGTACATTATAAATATATTAAACGGTGTATACCTGCGTGTTTGAGTGATGTATGGACGTACAGATGCACGTTGAACAATATTTATCCGTACTTGTGGCGTGAAAAGAGGACGAGTAAAACTGATTGAGCAGAAAATTTGTTAAATGCTCTGTCCAATCATTTGCATGACTCACGTTTTTTGCATCTAGCTGAATACTAACATGCGTGCTTGCTTGTTCATCCCCCATTTTCATTCCGCTATCTCACGCATGATGAAGCTGCAATAATTCACCGCCAATTAAAACGCTCTGTTAAATGCTTCTACTACATCTAATTTCCGCGCCTTTATTATTGTTGGCTTGATAAAATACATACGAACAAACCTACCTTGGCGCGCTCGGTGCTATCCTCTTGGTTTGAGCGCGAGCGCGCATAATTTCCCTCGCATCTGAGATTAATGGAAAATTGTCAAGGTGCAGAAGATCCTGCGGGCTTCGCGCCTTCGTTCATCGAGAAGCCACGCATCATACCCAACGAAACTGGCACTCTTATCACCATGAAGTGCAAGTGCAGGGCCAAGCCCAAGCCCGACATCACTTGGTTCCGGGCTAATAATATCATCAAAGAATCCTCTAAAATCAGCCTTAAATGCCTGGATGTTCAGGAGGATGTTTATGAACTCACACTCGAACTTAAGGTAAGCTAGAACAGATTTTGCAAGATTATCGCTAAGTAATTACTTAATATGGAATTTATTTAAAGATTTTTGAAAAAAAACTAATTGCTCGTACGAGCATGAAATAGACTAGCCAAGAGCCACTTTTGTACTTTAGTGCAGATGTTCTAGCGCGTGAGCTGCCAAAATAATGGATGATTCCGTTTTTGTTCTTTAGGATCCTTCAGGCCCGGATGGTGGCGCCTACCGTTGTCACGTGAAAAACGAGTTTGGCGAGAGCAACGCGAATCTGAACCTAAACATCGAGGCCGAGCCAGAGCCAGAGGGCGATGGACCGACTTTCGTCGAGAAACCTCGTATCCAATCTCAGGATAAGGGCAAGGTCGTCATCATGGACTGCAAGGTAAAAGCGAATCCAAAACCAAGCATTGTTTGGACCCACGCTGGACAGGTGGTTACGGAATCATCCAAGATCTCCATGAGCGTTGTTGAGGAGGGTTCTGACATCTATTACATCAAGCTTGTACTCAATGACCCTGGCGCAGACGACTCAGGGCTCTACAAGTGCAACATTAAAAATAACCTTGGAGAACTTAATGCCAATCTCACGCTCAACGTAGAAAGTTCGTATAACTTTTTCACGATTTCTCTCTTTTGTTTTAAAAATATAGCGGAGTATTAATTTACATGAATATATCAATGAATTTGTCTTTTACAGTCATTCCTGTGATCAAGGAGAAACCAAAGGTCATCAAGATTGTTAAGAAGAAGACAGTTATCGTAGAATGCACGGTATTGTCCAAATTTGCGCCAGACTGCACATGGTTTAAGGAGACACAAGCTGTGACACAGGACGATCGACACAAGCTCCATGTAGAAAAGATCAAGGAGGGAGAGTTTGCTGTCAAGCTGGAGATTGAGCAAATCTCGCAGGCAGACAGGGGCAAGTACAAGCTAGTGGCAAGGAACGAGAAGGGTGAAGCAACATCACAAGTTGTTGAAATCCAGGAGATTCCTGAAGAGCCCGATTTACCTAGAATCGCTTCAGGTCTTAGTTCGACTGTAAGTTCAGTAACCTATAATATTATTTTGTTAATTTCGTAATTTTTATTCGGTATTTTCTTCCTTTAATATCATTTATACAAATATTTTAAAGCTGCCAAAAGTAATTAAGTCATTGTCGTAGCTGTAGTACACGCTTTTTATTGATAAATTCAGTGCACATAGGCAAGGATAGACTCAAAATATTCTTTAAATTTGTATGGATTACAATAAATATACTTTAGAATAAGTGTACCTATTGATAATATTGAAAAAATGAATTATTATTTCAGACTGTGGAAGAAGGAAAGACTGCAGAATTTGTGGCGGTACTTATAAAAGAAATCAAGAATGTCACTGTTACCTGGTACAAGTAAGTACAACAGATCAATTCTACACTTACTGTCATCAATTATTGTTAATCAAATACTAAAAAACATTTTAATCTTGCACAGAGATTCAACAGTAATAAAATCTTCAGAAACATACAGTACCAGCTTTAGTGGCAGGGAAGCCAGGTTACTCATTAGTTCCACTAAACACGAGATGTCAGGGCAAATAAAAATTGTTTTCAGCACAGAACATGGAAAGGATGAGTCTTCAGCTGAACTAATAGTCAAGGTAACGATTGAATATCATGCTAATATTTTGCTACATTTTGCAATTAATCCAATGTCCAACGTTTGATTATTAACAGTTACCCATGTGTGATTTCTTATCTTTCTTCTCGCTCTTTATAACAATTTTGACGAAAATTGTTGAAAATAACACATATTTTTAGTACAGTCACTTTTATCATTACACCCAATTACACACTTTTATAGATGTGCTTTATAATACTTTCACGATATAAATTCTTTCCACGGCTTATCAATTGCAATATTCAAATAATGGTGAACCAATTGAATTGATGTTAACATTGATACGTGATAAATTCTTTAGAAGGTAGACAAAAAGAAAAAGAAAGAAGAAGAAGAGGAAGAAAAGGAAAAGAAAAAGATAGAAGAAAAGAAGAAGGAGGAAGAAAAGAAAAAGGTAGAAGAAAAGAAAAAGGAAGAAGAAAAGAAAAAGGAGGAAGAAAAGAAAAAGGTGGAAGAAAAGAAAAAAGTGGAGGAAAAGAAGAAAGAGGAGGAAAAGAAAAAGATAGAGGAAAAAAAGAAAGAAGAAGAAATAATCGAAAAGAAGAAGATAGAGGAGAAAAAGAAGGAAGAAGAAATAATCGAAAAGAAAAAAACCGAGGAACGTAAAAAGATTGAAGAGAAAACAAAGGTAGAAAAGAAAAAAGAAGAAGAAAAGATAATTGAACAAAAGAAAGTTGAAGAACGTAAAAAAATAGAAGAAGATAAAACTAAAGTAGACAAGAAAGCTAAGGTACCAAAAATTTAGATATGCTACAAAACAAGCTACTTGGCAACTGTTTACAAAATTAGTATGCACGATGCTTTTAAAATTTAAAAATGCGCTCTTGATAAACGGGCATTGGCAAAGGATAAAAGAAGTCTTGAATTTAACATTTGATTCGTATCTAATGAGCTTCGCTAACCAAATTAGCACATTGCTTTAAAATAGCTGCTTCTTACGCAAATTTTATAGCCAACTATTCGGTAAAAAATAAATTAAATTTTCTTAAACTTTAAATTTTCAAGGAGCCCGATTCAAAACCAAATGGTATTGATGAACCTACAGCTGCAAAGGTAAAATTAATCATGCAAAACTTAATGTTAAGACAGATAGTAGACAAAATCATTACACATATTTACATGTTTCCGTTTTCTTCTACCTTTGAATTATTGCATGTGTATGTCTTTCTTTTCTTTGTTATTCGTATTAATTTACTGGTACAATTTATTCTTAATTTTTTAATTCAGAATCAACTAAATTTATATTTAAGAAGAAATCATTTTTCTACTTCTTTAGGATTTAAAATTTGAACTTAGGTTAAAACATTCTATTTTTAAATAAAATTAAAAGTCAAATCTGATTTTTGCTATAATTTAAGAAGTAAATAATATATATAAATTAATTTAAAACACTTATTTATTATTTTAAATAAATTTAAATATTTATTTATTTTTAAATGAAAACTGTAACATTTAGAGAATTTTATATGTTTATAATTTTTGAAAGAAAATTTGTTGATATTTTGAAAATAGCATTTAAATAAAAAGAATTTCTTTATTTTTGGATTTTTTTTAGCTTAGTATAGCTTCAATAAAATAAAAAAAATAAAATGTTCGTGTTTTAGTTTTTTTGAAACGCACTTATTAATGTCAATTGTTTTATTTGTTTCAGGTGAGTCACACTGAACCTTCAGGTTTACAGATTGCGCCAATGATTCATCTAAATATAGCATGTGCAATAGATCGCTCACTCAAGCTGAAAATGGACTCGCTTCTAGCGCTTCTGGCCCCAGAAATTTTTGTTGGCTCATTTTACTTTCGCCACATTAATTAAGTCGCTCAAATGTATCATTCTTCTTTCGTTCGAATGTTGATGAAGCTTCCGCAATCGCTATAATCTCACATAGTTGCTTTTCTTAATCATGAATTAGGATTTTTATAGGGAATTCTTGCACAATCTACTTGCTTTTGCTGAAAATAATTCTGCGTTGTACTATTATACTTTTTAATGACTTAAGTTGAGTTTATTGCTAATTAATGTCCAATAAGCAATAACGCTAATTGATTTTTATGTACTTTTGTTTGTTTCCTTTTATTTAAAAATTGCCCTTTGATTTGTTTTTTTTGCATGCTCCTTTTGGTTGTGAATTATGTTTTTGTTTTTAAATTTGTTAAAAATGCGTTTTTTATATTTCAAAAGAAATATATAATAAAAAACTGATTTTATTTAGAAGAGACCATCAATCAAAGAAAAAGAGCCCGACACTAAAAGGCCTGAGGTAATTTTACATTAATAATTTCTAACATATGACAAATTTAAAACTTCACCTTTTAATGATTATATAAATTTGTTAAACCTAATTACTAATGTTAAACTTCTTTTATTAAATACATTTGATTTTATTAATTAATTATAGTCACCACGAGAAGGAACTCCAGATAAAAAGGTTGTTGGACGAAAACAATCTGTTAGCAGGGTAAGAAGCAATAAAAAATGTGTAATCTGTATATTATAGATACTTAATTATTATTAATTAAAATTGTATTTAAAAGGTTGAAGAATTACGTTCGGAGAGCCGCAGAAGCTCTATTAGTCGAACTGAAGAAACGGTATGTAGTAATTATCCAAAAATCAAATTATGTTAAATTAAATTTTGCTCATATGTAAAATTATTATTTCTAGATACACGAGGATGGAACCACCACACCAACAAGACGAGTATCGATGCAATCAACGGTACGATAATCATATAATCATATTTTCAAAATAATAGAAGGCTGTTTTGCTTATATTTCTTCTAAAATTGTCTTCTTTTGTTTGTTTAGATGTCAGAAGAAGAGGAAACTACAGAAAGCCGCCGTTCTTCCATCATAAGTCAAAAGGTAAGCTAATGAAAATTTTAATAAGTTTACCTAGTTAAAAATTGATCAAAATCGATAAATTTTGTCAGTTCAGAAAGTCATAAGTAACAAAATTTTATTAGGTTTTATCATTTATTAATTAGGTATAATAATAATAATAATAATAATAATATCCCTGGTAGAAACGTTCCCCATTTTTTGACCAGCGGATGGCTAACTGTGAAGAATTAGACATCCACTAGCCTAGTTTTAGTCACTTGGCCAATTTTATTGGTGAAATTTCTACCAGGGATAAAATTCGATTTTATTTATATGTTTTTATTTGCACAATATCTACTATTTATGAATTCCATTTAAAATTTTTTTTATATAGGAAGACATTGTTTCCAAACCAAAATCAAAACTCGCCAAAAAACCAGTTGAAAAAGAGAAGGTACCCCTATACAAATACATAACTGCACTAACATGCAATTACAATTGGCTTATATACTTAAATTCAAAAAAATGTATTCCACAGCAATATTTTTACTGATTACATCGTAAAAGTTCGATGCAACATCATTGTGTTTAACAAAAGTCTAACTAAAAATATTTTGACATTTTATAAAACAACACTGACTAATTTTTTTTTAAATAATTTATTGTAACATCATTAAACATTTTTTTTAAATCTGACATACATTTTTTTTAAATTGGGACAATATTTTTTTGTTTTTCATAATCGGATCACCGTATTTTGCTAAATTATTAAATATGTCAATACAGGAACCCGAGGATAGACGCGATAAAATTTCTGGTCCTCACAAAATTATACACCATACACTTGACACTACACCATTGAGTGATACCACACCAGAAAATAATCGTGACTCTAATACTGAATCATTTTGGAGTTCAGATGAGTCCGATGAGGTACACATACGTACAACTTTATCCCACACATTTTTGCAACACAAAGTTTTCTCTTCTCAACTTATTAAATTTTTTCACAATTGGATTTTCTTTTTAAATTTTAAAATTTTTCAAAATTTCTACACTATTCTTTCCCTTTACTGCAATACTTTCACTCTATATTCTTTCTGCGTTTGATTCTATTATTTAAAAATACACCTGAATTCTAAGTTTATATTTAACACTATTAAAATTAATAAAGGATACAGCCGTTCAAACATAGTGAGAAGTGTATCCACTGTAAAGTTATT
Source organism: Eupelmus azureus (assembly GCA_030522685.1). Taxonomy (NCBI): domain Eukaryota; kingdom Metazoa; phylum Arthropoda; class Insecta; order Hymenoptera; family Eupelmidae; genus Eupelmus; species Eupelmus azureus. Next base: position 4,596 of record JAPYZA010000934.1, on the reverse strand, counting down.
CTTAAAGAAATCATTGTTTTCAACCTAAAAAAATTTCCACAAAATTTCATATCTTATTGCCAATTGGATGCCACGTAACACATGTCTTGGTTCATTGTTCATTTTTCATGATTTTTTTTTCTTAGCCATGTCTTAACTATTTGATCTGAAAAAATTCCAACTCATTTGTCCTACCAAAATTTAAAAAAAAGTAGCAAAAGGATCTCCCCCCGCCCTCCCAATCTTCTAAAAGGGTCTAAATTTTACAAAATATAAAATGTGATTTTCGATACTGATTTTTAGCTCTTAAAGTTCACTCTTCAAAAAAGGCTACCCTTCATAAAGACTACATTTTTCATAAAATTTTAAATTCCTTGTATAAAAATACGTTTCCTTAAAATTTTTATAATTAGAAATTCATATTTAAAATCGCAAAAAATTGTATCTTTTCCTATTTTCATAAACACGGAATCAAATAATAGATGTTAATTGGCTTACAGTTGAAAATAGAAATGTAATTTTGTAGAAATTTTTTTTTTATCGATTGAAAACAATATTCTTTTTCTGGATTATTTTATTATGGGAGGCACTTTTTATTATTCTTAGTTGGCTGTACTTTTAAAAGTAACTGATGAGTTAATCGTATAAATAAATATTATAATTTTATTTTAAATTAGAGATACTTTCTCTGATTTTAAAATATGTATAATATTTATATATAAATAAGTAATAGTCATATTGACATCATCCTATTTTCGTTATATTTAAGTTTCCTACAATTTTATTAGCATGAATTCTGTATCGTTAAGATTATTTTTAAAAGTTTAAATAACAAGATACTTTCTCTGATTTGAACCTTTTACCTTCTATATTTTTTTCAGGGTTAATTTCAGCTAAACTTAACTTTTTAAATTCTCTTTCGTTTCACCTGATAGCACGACAGTTCATCATCCGCCTCATTAACGCATCTTTAATAGTGGCACTGATATTTAAAAATTCATTGTCACGACTATATTAATAGCAACATATATACTATGCAATCATATCACTTCTGTAACATAATTACATGAAACCGCCATTAATGATTTGAAACTAAACACTGAATCATAACACTGATGAACATATTTTTGACTAATACAACAAATATTTTTAACAGGACACATCGTCAATCTTATCCAAAAAAACTGGCAAAACAGAAGATACAAAGGTACCAAAACATGACAGAAACACGTTATCACATATTACTTATTTTACAATTTTAAAATATTATTTTCCTTTTTATTTTAAATTCAAATTATTAAACAAATATTATTTGCAATACCTTTTTCATAAGTATAATTAATTTGATTTTTGTATATTTAACATCATTTTTAAATAAAATTTGTATATCTTAAATATTCTTGCTAAATTAAAATGATTTGTCATTTAAAACGTATAAAATATAAATTTTCTTTAAAATCTGAAAGTTTAACTACCAATTTTTTCTATTTTTGATAAATATTGATTAATATTTTTTATTCGTGAAAACTTCTGAAATCCGAGTTAATAACTAAAAAATGGTTTTGGTAGGAAACGTCGGCAATCACAACCAAAAAATCTGGCAAAGTGGAAGATGAAAAGGTATATACTTACATTTTATTCAAACATATCTTTATCAAAATCTAAAATCATAAAATTTTATATTTCAAAAATATTTGGAATATTTTAATTAATATATTAAGTGTTTAAAAATTTCTTTTACAATTTTTTATAATTTCTAAAAAAAAATTACATATTTAAAGATGTACATAAAATCAGAATTCTTAATCAATTAAAACATAATTCTTGAGTTAGTTTAAACATATTCAATGAACCTGTTAGAAATTTTCACCAGTTCTTGAATAGTTTACAGTAAAAACTCACCATTTTCTAGAAATTAATTCTTACAAATAACTCTAATAAATTTGACACGGTTTTCACTATTTTTTATTTAGGAACTAACGAGTTCTATCGTTTAGATAAATAATTGATTTCATAATCATTAGCAAAGGTATTCGACAAAAACGTTTAAAAATTATTACAATGAAGTGTTACTGGTGTACTGTTGATAAAAAAATCATTCTTTTTCGACTAAAATACGTTTGGTAAAACACTTTATATACTAGTTATAAATTGAACGCGCCATGAAAATTTGAACTGTTTATTCTCATAAACAACATTTTTTAGTAAAAAAAACAAATGTACAAAAAGAATGAAACGAAAATTCGAATATGTAGTACTTTCAGTTTTTGAAAAATTTAAAATATTCTATCTGATAAAAAAATATCTTGCTTATTATTTACGGTCTTGGGATATAGAATTTTGATAAAGCTTTTGAGTAATCATAAAGTAGGGATTACCGTGATTTAATAACAAGAAACAATTTTGTGGTCAAATATTTATATAGATTTATTATTCATATAATGTATGATACCAAACACATATTAGTTTTTTTTACAATACAGCACGGGAAATGTTATGCGTAAGATACTTGAGATTATTGCAAACGTTAATCATAAAGTATATAGTACAAATTTGCTAATTTTCTAAAATTATTATTAATCTAAATGAATATATCTAAAAACAAAATTTTATCCGGCCATATTTTATGAAAAGTTTATTAAATATTTTAAAAAAAGTTTCTTAAACAGATGATATCTATACAAATTTATAGAAATTTACCATCTAACAAACTAGTAGTAAGTTACTTGAACTGGTGATCTTTCTAACAGTAAATTTTTTCTAATCCATTACGCATAAAAACTTTCTACATGACTTATCACATGATAAAATAAACCAAAACTATTCTTGCTAGGAAACACCATCAGTTACACCCAAAAAACCTGGCAAAGTGGACGATGAAAAGGTAGATTCACGTGATACAAATACATAACAAAGCCATTTTTTAATTCACATTCTTTCACTAAAACTATCGCATATGCTAATCAATATAAATTATTATTTTTTTTTTTATAAAAGTATCAGAAATCATATTTACAGCATTAAAGCCCGAAAATTCGCTTTTTTTCTGACATTACGCTGACCAAAAATAATTTTTCGGCCTTATCCAAAAAATCAAATTTTCTAGCCTCAATGTTCTAAAATAATATTTATTACACGAATAAAGCGATTTCCAGCCATGGAAGATCGCGCGACGGTCAAACCGCTTTTGCTGATACTCGTACGTGACGATCACCCTTGAGCTGGAAAATCGCATTTTTCGACCTTGTGATGAAAAATACTATTTTATATTCTATACTTCAAAAAGTAATTATCGAAGCACAAAACATAAGTTACAATAACACATTCATATACTCAAACTAATTGATAGCCATATAATTATATAAAAAATTAAACAAACAATGTTATTGTTAGGAAAATCAGTTAATCACACCCAAAAAACCAGGAAAAATAGAAGATGAGAAGGTAAATACACTACATAAAAACTATATATAACAAAGCATTCCTCACCAATTAACAACATAACGTTTTCATTTCTCTACACGCTATATAGATGACAAAACTATAATATTAATGGTTTCAGTTTCTTGATTAACAAAAATCTTTTATAAGTATAAAACATCGAGTAATAATAAATCAAAAACGGAAATAAAATGAATGTATGTTGAAAAAGGTAAATATTTTAATAAATTTTATTTTTTATTAAAAAACTTTACTTTTTATTATAAAACATTTTAAACGTGAAAGCAACTATTTTTTCGCTTTGAATTCATAAAAAAATTTACAAAATAGATTAATTCATTACTTTTCACTTTATTAGTCGATAAACACCCATGATAGGTAAACAATAAATAATAAAATATATACTTTTTTTAATCAAGAACATCTCGGATAACATCCAAAAACGTAGAAAAATGCAATGAGAAATTAAAGATTTTCAAATTTTATAAGCCTTTTTCAAGTTATAAAATGGATTAAAATCCAAATTCTTTTTAATGCGTACTTTTTAATAAACATTTTCAAATAGTATTAAAATTATGTAACGCGTTAGTAAATTCATAACATTTGAAGTAAAAAACATGATGTATAATAGTAAAAAATAATTTTCTTTATAGAATAGAATTATTCTTACTCACACACCTTTATACATCTAAAAAGCTTGCTTCATAGAAGAAGAAAACACATATTTTACATAATATGTAATTTTCAACCAAACCATAGTAATATATAACATTTAGAATCTACAAATTCAATAATAATTTTTTAAAATGTACGGTCAAATTAAAATTTTTAAAAGAAATTTAAACGAAAACACTAAATTTTTACAGTTTGAAACTATGTTTTAATTTTGTACTAAACATTTTAATTTTCTGTAAATATTTTAAATTATATGTCTAGTTGATTAGAATAACTTAAGAAAAAAAAAACAAAATTTTTCGTCTTTTAATTAAAAAAAAAAATTTCAATCAATAAGCGCGACATAATTAAATTTATAAAATTACTGTCGATAGGAAACACCTCAAATAGGACTCAAAAAAACTGGAAAACCGAAAGACGAAAAGGTACATACATAGTTTATAGATCACACTTAATCATCAACAACAATTTTTGACGTGAAATAATAAACAAATCGTTTTT